>JBBPSI010000086.1:0-99840 GCA_038093515.1 Butyriboletus loyo
AATCCTTGATCAGAAGTACCCAGAAATGGTCTGTTTTCACTTGAGTATAGCTGAGATTGGTTGGATATTTGGGGTAAGGATAGTCAGGAACTGGTAATGGTAGGTAGTCTGATTGGAAGACAACACTAAGATCTAACTAATGGGGGAGACCCCCAAACCCCCCTTCCGAGAATATATAATCTAGAACACTAACTTCTAACCGAGAACGAGAGCGAGAGCGAAACCAAGCTAACATATGTGTTTTATTTGTCACAGTTTATTATTGTTTATGGTTGGTTGGGGTGGGGTGGGTGGGGAAAAAGCCTGAGGTGTATATTGTGTCTAGTAATCATCAAATGTATTCTGGGCAAAGCTAGGACAATCGTACAGAGAATTGGACTGCACAGATGGCAATAGAAGGGTATGTTGGATAAGGATAAGGCTTACCCTATACCATGCAAAGTGAGATTGATTTGGTTGATTTTTGTCTAGAGAATTGCACCGTAGAATCCTCAAGCAAAGTCACTTGGATGTGCTCTTTTTTCATGATATTTTTGTGTATTTTGGCAATAGGACATTGTTTGGTTTGTATCTACAGAATTGTGCCATAGATTGCACTGTAGAATTCTTGATCTGTGATGCTCTTTTTGTTTTGATTTGTTCAACAGAATCGCAGCGTAGAATCCTTGATCAGAAGTCATCCAGATACACTCTTTTTGTACAGAATTGCACTATAGATTGCACCGTAGAATCCTTGGCCAGTGGTACTGAGATATTGTCTTTTTGTTTGATTTTTATCTAGGGAGTTGCATTGTAGAATCCTTGAAAAGATCAGTCAGATATGCTCTTGTTCATGGTATTTTTATCTGTAGAATCCTTGATCAGAAGCACTCAGATATGCTCTGTTTTCATAGTCAAGTATAGCTGAGATTTCCAAGCAAAGCATAGTCAAAGAGTTGGTTATGTAGAAGTAGTCTCATTGGATTCTAACTGATGGGGGAGACCCCCAAACCCCCCTTCCGAGAATATATAATCTAGAACACTAACCTCTAACTAGCGAAACCACGAAACCAACCTAACATATGCGTTCCATTGACTTCAAATCTTCACCCTTTGCCTATACCTCTTTGCCATGCTTACATAATCAAATATGCGCCATGTCTAGTGGGGGTGCGGGGGTGTACATCCAAAGCGTACTTACTTATCCTTATCAAAAAGTCTACACAAAGTGTACAGAAAGCGTACAAAAATGTCATTGCATTGTTTGATTTTTGTTTACAGAAACGCAGCGTAGAACCCTTGACCAGAAGCACTGAGATATGCTGTATTTTATGCTATTTTTGTTTGATTGTTATCTACAGAAACGCACCGTAGAACCCTTGAGCAGAAGTGCTCAGATATGGTCTTTTTGTTTGATTTTTATGTAGAATCCTTGAGCAGAAGCTTGAAAAGATCACTGAGATATGCTCTTGTTGATGGTATTTTTATCTAGAGAATTGCACCGTAGATTGCACCGTAGAATCCTTGATCAGAAGTACCCAGAAATGGTCTGTTTTCACTTGAGTATAGCTGAGATTGGTTGGATATTTGGGGTAAGGATAGTCAGGAACTGGTAATGGTAGGTAGTCTGATTGGAAGACAACACTAAGATCTAACTAATGGGGGAGACCCCCAAACCCCCCTTCCGAGAATATATAATCTAGAACACTAACTTCTAACCGAGAACGAGAGCGAGAGCGAAACCAAGCTAACATATGTGTTTTATTTGTCACAGTTTATTATTGTTTATGGTTGGTTGGGGTGGGGTGGGTGGGGAAAAAGCCTGAGGTGTATATTGTGTCTAGTAATCATCAAATGTATTCTGGGCAAAGCTAGGACAATTGTACAGAGAATTTGATACTGGAATGGACTGCACAGATGGCAATAGAAGGGTATGTTGGATAAGGATAAGGCTTACCCTATACCATGCAAAGTGAGATTGATTTGGTTGATTTTTGTCTAGAGAATTGCACCGTAGAATCCTCAAGCAAAGTCACTTGGATGTGCTCTTTTTTCATGATATTTTTGTGTATTTTGGCAATAGGTCATTGTTTGGTTTGTATCTACAGAATTGTGCCATAGATTGCACCGTAGAATTCTTGATCTGTGATGCTCTTTTTGTTTTGGCAATAGGACATTGTTTTGATTTGTTCTACAGAATCGCAGCGTAGAATCCTTGATCAGAAGTCATCCAGATACACTCTTTTTGTACAGAATTGCACTATAGATTGCACCGTAGAATCCTTGGCCAGTGGTACTGAGATATTGTCTTTTTGTTTGATTTTTATCTAGGGAGTTGCATTGTAGAATCCTTGAAAAGATCAGTCAGATATGCTCTTGTTCATGGTATTTTTATCTGTAGAATCCTTGATCAGAAGCACTCAGATATGCTCTGTTTTCATAGTCAAGTATAGCTGAGATTTCCAAGCAAAGCATAGTCAAAGAGTTGGTTATGTAGAAGTAGTCTCATTGGATTCTAACTGATGGGGGAGACCCCCAAACCCCCCTTCCGAGAATATATAATCTAGAACACTAACCTCTAACTAGCGAAACCACGAAACCAAGCTAACATATGCGTTCCATTGACTTCAAATCTTCACCCTTTGCCTATACCTCTTTGCCATGCTTACATAATCAAATATGCGCCATGTCTAGTGGGGGTGCGGGGGTGTACATCCAAAGCGTACTTACTTATCCTTATCAAAAAGTCTACACAAAGTGTACAGAAAGCGTACAAAAATGTCATTGCATTGTTTGATTTTTGTTTACAGAAACGCAGCGTAGAACCCTTGACCAGAAGCACTGAGATATGCTGTATTTTATGCTATTTTTGTTTGATTGTTATCTACAGAAACGCACCGTAGAACCCTTGACCAGAAGTGCTCAGATATGGTCTTTTTGTTTGATTTTTATGTAGAGAATCGCACCGTAGAATCCTTGAGCAGAAGCTTGAAAAGATCACTGAGATATGCTCTTGTTCATGGTATTTTTATCTAGAGAATTGCACCGTAGAATCCTTGATCAGAAGTACCCAGAAATGGTCTGTTTTCACTTGAGTATAGCTGAGATTGGTTGGATATTTGGGGTAAGGATAGTCAGGAACTGGTAATGGTAGGTAGTCTGATTGGAAGACAACACTAAGATCTAACTAATGGGGGAGACCCCCAAACCCCCCTTCCGAGAATATATAATCTAGAACACTAACTTCTAACCGAGAACGAGAGCGAGAGCGAAACCAAGCTAACATATGTGTTTTATTTGTCACAGTTTATTATTGTTTATGGTTGGTTGGGGTGGGGTGGGTGGGGAAAAAGCCTGAGGTGTATATTGTGTCTAGTAATCATCAAATGTATTCTGGGCAAAGCTAGGACAATTGTACAGAGAATTTGATACTGGAATGGACTGCACAGATGGCAATAGAAGGGTATGTTGGATAAGGATAAGGCTTACCCTATACCATGCAAAGTGAGATTGATTTGGTTGATTTTTGTCTAGAGAATTGCACCGTAGAATCCTCAAGCAAAGTCACTTGGATGTGCTCTTTTTTCATGATATTTTTGTGTATTTTGGCAATAGGTCATTGTTTGGTTTGTATCTACAGAATTGTGCCATAGATTGCACCGTAGAATTCTTGATCTGTGATGCTCTTTTTGTTTTGATTTGTTCAACAGAATCGCAGCGTAGAATCCTTGATCAGAAGTCATCCAGATACACTCTTTTTGTACAGAATTGCACTATAGATTGCACCGTAGAATCCTTGCAGTGGTACTGAGATATTGTCTTTTTGTTTGATTTTTATCTAGGGAGTTGCATTGTAGAATCCTTGAAAAGATCAGTCAGATATGCTCTTGTTCATGGTATTTTTATCTGTAGAATCCTTGATCAGAAGCACTCAGATATGCTCTGTTTTCATAGTCAAGTATAGCTGAGATTTCCAAGCAAAGCATAATCAATTTTGTGTAGCAGCTTATGGGAATTACCTTGCCATAGGTAATGGCAAAGTGCACACTATAGCTCTTCTACATTGGAAGGAAGATAGTTATAGACTGTATCTCAAATGTGTATACCTTATTGCTAGTCATATATTGTGCTGCTCATATATATCAACATATTGGGAAAGAGTCTATGTAGTGTTGTACATTGAAATGACTCCAAGTGATTAGTTAACATGTGAACTAATCATCCACCAAAATAAGCATAAACAATGAATAAAGCTTGCCACTAATCAGTAGTATAGTGCAAACCAACATGTGGCCAAACAGGAACAGTGGCCAACTGATCATCAACTGAGTGCATAAAATCAATCTCAGCATAACTACATCATGGGCAGGATTACCTTAGTGATCAATTAACATGTGAACTAATCATCCAGATCACTATTGAATGAATCTCACTAGCATGGTAGGATAACCCAGTCAGTGATTATTTAACATGTTAACTAATCATTTGAAGAAAAACAATGTCAAACAATCACCAAACCAGTGATTAGTTAACATGTTAACTGATCATCAATCACAACAAGTAGTCACAAAGCCAAATAACAATCAAAGTAAACAGTGGCAGGATAACTCCAGCAAGAGAAGGGTAGCAGGATGTCTCTAGTATGCTCAGTTGATATCCATGAAGCTGTGGACTACCATGATTCAATGATGAGCAGGATGACCTTAGTGATTAGTTAACACGTTAACTGATCATTTGAAGAAAAACAATACCAAAGTAAATAGTGACAGGATGACCCAGTGATTAGTTAACATGTTAACTGATCATTGTGAACAACAAGTAATTACAATGCCAAACAATCACCAAAGTGATCAGTTAACATGTTAACTGATCATCAACCACAACAAGTAGTCACAAAGCCAAATGACAACCAAAGTGAATAGTAGCAGGATGCCCTTGGTGTGATCAGTTGACATCCAGGCAAGTAACTGCAAAAGCAGTGAGGATGTGTGAAGCAGAGAATGAAAGATGTGTGTGGCAGGATGGCCCAGTGATCAGTTAACACGTGAAGTAATCATTGACTGCAGAATGGGGTAAATAGGGCAGCAAGCAACTGAAAAAGAAGCATGGTTATGCAAGAGAGAGGGTGAAAGATGCATGTGGCAGGATGGCCTAGTGATCAGTTAATGTGTAAAGCGATCATCAACTGCAGGATGGGTTGAATAGAGTAGCAAGTAACTGCAAAAGGAGGGAGAACATGTTCAGCAGAGGGTGAAATGAGTGTTTTGCAGGATAGGTCATCCTGCCGAGGTAATATGGATAGGTTTGCTTCTCACGAGATAAGGTTCAATTTCTCAGGAGATAAGGTTACGTCAAGCAAAAGAAGACGCCACACAGCGGTAATTAAAAACTGAATTGAGTCAGGTCCCTGATCAAGGAACCACTCCCACGTCACACGGAGATTAAAGTCGCTAGGGAAACGCGGCTAGACGGAGATCCGGTGACGTGTCTTCTTTCTATTTTTGCTATCAGCTTATCGCAAGGTAACGCGCACGGACCAAGATTGCGCCTATAAAGCAAGGTTCGTGCCTATCGATCGTTCGATGACCAAAAACAGATCTGATGAGTCATATGACGAAACAGGTGTGAGGTCCTAAGTAAAGACCCCACTGTTATCTGTTTTTCTACAGCTCTCAGTTTTCAATACCTCATATCCAACAAAAAAAGCTTCGCTTTTTTTGTTTCCTCCTAATCACCGCAACTCCTCGCCTTCGGCTCGTCATTGCTCCCTCCTAACCCTAAGAAATGCTAGTGTGAGGATGCTTGCAGGAACTGGCTCAGGTGAGTTTGGGGTCCTACCCCGGGTACTTCCGATGGCTCGAACTTTCAATCGCGTTTTCCGCATCGTTTGGCAAACAGCTGTAACGAGCGCAAGTCTGAATACCAGGTATGTACTATGATCTAATTCCTACACTTGGATCGACGAATGTCAGCGAGCATAAAATCATCATGCGCTGCTGTAATATTCTTCCCATCAAGTGCATCTGGTGGTCGCGTTACTGTTGTAGTGTTCACGTGCGCTGGGTATCGTGCCTCTCCAATCCTTCCCGACCAGTCAAAGTCGACGATCATTATGCGCTTGTCCGTCTCCGTCTTTGATACCATGAGATTCACATCACGGATGTCACCATGGACGAAACCAGCTTCATGGAACTTGGTCAGCTTCTCTGATATGTCAGTGAAGACCGATGGTGGAAGATGCTGCTCGCGGGCCTCGAGAGTCTCAAACCCACAGAGTGCGTCGAAGGCGACCATGAACCAGCCACCAGGGATTTCGTCGATCCCTCGCAAGACCGGGGCACATCCGAGAGAGGCTAGACATTGATGGGCGTCGAACGAATAGGTTCGAGTGAATTTGACACAGATTTCATGTTTGTTCTCGTCAGTTGCGAAAAAGATTAGCTTCTTTTCGACTACTGCCTTCTTGTACTGGAACCTTTTTGTGGTTTTGTCCAAAATCGATGTGTAAGTCGTTGGATGCGGGAAAAGTTGCCTGGGTGGCGGAATCGTGTCGGAAAGAGTCATTGCTCGGAGGTTCCTGTAATACTCTTCCAGCGTGTGGGTAGCTTTGCGAAAAGCAGCCATGTGACGTGCCACGGTAAGTTGATTCTGGGTATCGGTGGAGTGAAAATGAAACGCGATGGGCGTCGACAGCACTTGTATGGTCGGTCGCAGGTTCCAGGCAGCGCCGGCGAAGACAATGTACGGCCCTGCAAAAAATCGGTGGAACCAAGAAGAATGACAGATTGACGGGTACTGACCGAAAATAGCCAGGAGCAAACATGGAAGAGGAGACCTCGGGTGCTTTGCGGCGAGCTCCCTAGTTGACTCCAGATAATATGCTATCGCTTCGAAATACGGTTCCGCCGAAGTACTCCCGGCTTCGTTCTTGAACTCAGCAATCACATAGCGATGTCCATTCACTGACATATCTCCGTCCACCAAATAATCCGTCTTTTGGATTTTGGAGATTGTAAAATGGATCTGATGACGCCCGAGTACCTCATTGACGCATTCAACCCGCTCTGCTTCATTTTTGTGTAAATTCGACATGGCGATCTCGAGATCCTTGGCAAGGCGATTGTCGCTGGCCGTGATCTCGATGCTCTGACAGTCGTCGACGAACTGACCAAAGACAGGGTGGAGTAATGTGGTCGGGATCGTTTCTTCATCCGCGTATTTGTTATCAAGAGCACGACCGCAGGGAATGAATTTGCAACCGTTCTGTCGCGTCCTAAAAGAGGAAGGCGTGCCGGAGGTAGAGGGCTTGTCCTTTGGAGCGTGTGTGAGGAATTCAATTCGAGCGCTGGCGATCGGATCTCCGTTCGCGACAGAACGGTACGCCGATGGAGGAGGTTTAGCCACGCCTGGAAACGTGGGTGAGCACCATTCTGCCTTATGAACGTCTGACTTACTTTCATCAAGATACTCTATAGCAACACCTGGGTGCTCAGAAAAAGGAACATCGTTGAAGGCCGTTCCCAGGAGCTGGTCATCATCCAAGAGCTGCCCCGTTCCAGTAGTACTAAGAATTTCAGGGAGATCATCGTCCGTGGTCGATATCTTGTATAGTTTCAAGTATTGTTGAGGTACGTCAGCAAGAATCACCTGTTGCTCTGCCTTGATTGCACCCTTGAGCAGATCAACTATCTCAGGCACTGAGGCTCTGACTGTAAAGAAACGGTCAACTCCTCGAAACCAGCAGCGAACTGCCAAAGTTGGGATATCTGCAGAGGCGAACGATGATCGTCGTGGGTGTCAACTTAAACATACGAGTCGAGTGCCACGTACCGATGACGAGGTGGAGCTGCCCTTGCGGGATTGACTTGAAATAAGTCGATAGCGCTCGCGTGGCCCGCAACGGTTTACCCAGCATAGAGATTGAGAAAGTACCAAGAGTATCTTCCATGGAATCGTCATCAAGTACTGAACTATCGTCGGGGACCTTATAGACATGCAATAATGATGACGTTAGAGACAGAGTGAACGGCTCGCAAAGGATGCGCGCTGTGAGTTCTTGAACTGTCGTGTCTGGGGATACTTTGATGGCATTGCAAATATAAAGGGGAGATCCGCGTATCCAATAGCAGAGAGACCAGTCGGACATGGTGAGAGAGGAGTTCAGGTTTGCAGATCCACAAGTTCGAGGCTACCACAACAACCCGAATGCTTTGTTTTCCTTATGCGGACAACACGTGATCGACGCTGAGAGGGGGCGGAGCACCGGCATGCGCAGGTCCGGCCGCGACCGAAGCGACCTTTGGGTATCACGTGAGCTCAAGCGGGGAATTTTTGTCAAGGTCGCGATCACTCAGGCTGAGCGCAATAAAACAAAATGATATTAGGATGGTTGAAGATGATGTATTGGTGGAGAGAAATGACAACAAGACGACGATGTGTAGTACAACTACTACTACGAGTGCGAACAGGTGGCCGTAACTAGTAAAGATGTGATCATCATGAGCGGAACTGACATGGCTCGGATGACTCGACGAGACGGAAATATTTGAAACAAAATCGGAAAGGGGGAGGGATGCATTCGCATCACGGTGGATGGTGGGGGTGGGGTTGTGTGGGACGTGTTGGTCACTGAGGCGAGTGCAAGCACGCGATGCAAGCACGCGAGTGGTGGCTTGCAACATGAACGCGGGCGCACAAACGGGCGGGTGGGATGTGCTGGGCGAGCGCAAACGGGTGTGGTAGGTTGTGAGAGCGTGCACAACTATTCCGCATATGCATGAGTGCACGCACGCACACAGAGATAGTTTGTGTGCGCCCATGCGCTCATGTCCATGTGGCTGGCCCGGGGTGGGAGCGAATTGAACTGGGTGGGAGCACAAACGCGAACGCAAATGGTGGGTTGAGCGTGACTGGGCGAGTGGGTGGGGCTGGGTGTGCGAATGGCGCTGGGTGTGCATGCACATGAGGTGGGGCATGCAGGTTGTGGGCTGGGTGGGTGGGTGCGCACGAGCCAGCGACCAGGGGTGGGGGCACACTGGGTGCATGCATCCACGCGACGTGGGCGCACCAGGTAGTGAAATATAGTTTCAAAATAAAAAGATCTATCACTACCGACCGATATACAAACATGATTGTGTGTCCATCGCATCGTGATCACGATTCAGATCACTGCCAGTGGTTTCCTGTGGGTTCCGAGGCGAGGGGTGCGGGTGACTGTGTGCGTATGCCGAGTGAGGTGGGACGTGTTGGGCGTGTTGGTGTGTTGCAGGCAGGTAGCGCGTTGGGTCAAGTTGCGTCGTCGTGCGGTCACCCCTTGGGTGGGTTCCGAGAGGCGACCCCTTCGCAGCTTCTCGGCTCACCCCCCCCTGCGAATGACCAATCTGCCAGCGGGCCCGACGATCAGGCTTTCGACCATCTACGCAATTCTAGATAGTGGGGGAAAGAACCCAGAACAAGACGGGCCCCGCCTGAGTCCTAAATAGACATGATAGTGGCCCACCACCACCTATTAAAAGCGCTGGCTGGTGCAGGAGCCGGAACGTCCGTTCGGGCCCGGGAAGCCGCATGGTGCAAGCGTGCGCTTGATGTGTGCATTGAATCTTCGAAGGTCGACCAAGATTCACGCCTCATCAAACCCGGTCACTTTCCTCGTATGTGCCGCTTCGTGAATGGCAAAGACCCTTCCTTCGGCTCCTTGGTCTGCCTACGGGAGACTATGAACGATTGAACGCTATAAAGGATGCCAATGATAACACCTATGGCGGCGGTGCTATGGGCCGCGTCCTCGGAGTGTGTACCGTTATCGGACCAGGCGAAGCGTCTGAGAAAACCAATATTGGAGCTTCTAGAATCCAGAGCTTCTGCCACAGGTATCTCGGGTTACCATTTCTCAGCCGCCAATTGTTATTAAGTACAGCGGGGCCAGGTTGTGACACCGCCGGTTGACGACGGCACTTTCCCTGCTTATCCATTACTCGCTTGCTGTGTGTGCTTGCTTCTGTATCACCTTGAACCATGCATCACTGTCTCCTCATCCCGGAACTCGCGCTCTACATCATCCACTTTCTGGCGGATGACCGTCCTGCTTGGCATGATAGTCATTACCTCAGGAATTCTAAGGACGTTGCTAAGCTTGCGCGGACGTGCAAAGCACTCGCAGAACCTGCTCTCGACGTCCTCTGGAAGACGCAACATTCACTTACCCCGCTCGTCATGTGCTTGTCCCCCGACCTTTGGGAACTAACCAAGAGAGGGAAGACTATCGTGAGTCGCGCTCCTTGCCCATATCCTCTGCTTCGCGTTGACAGTCACACTCGTTGCTTTGGATTCACACATGTAGTCTTTCAGGAGAGACCCCACGCCTCTGGACTGGTCCTCTGTCAGCAAATATGCTCACCGCATCCGGTCCATCTCTCAACCTGCGTCGTTTACCCTCCCTAGGCTCGACGATGCAGCGCTGGCTACCCTCGTTACACCCTCGGATTTCGGCGCCTTGTTTCCCTATCTCCGAGCCCTAGATTACTCCGTCATTTCGGTCGCCGCACCGATGATACAATTGCTGACGAACCTCTTATCGACCGAGCAACACTTGGAATCAATGACAAGCTTAAGTGTCATATCTCCGAGGGCTTCGCAGCGACAGGCAGTGTACAATCTCTTCCAGGCTATACAAACCAAAGCAACGCGACTAGAAACTCTTAGAATCGAATCCTTCACTCCTGTGTCATCAAATCCATCCCTAACAGTGAACCTTCTTGAAGGGGAGTTAAGGTATTTGCGGAAGCTGGAATTGAGCTGGACGATTCGCATCTCCGCCGAGTGCTTGAGGTGTCTCGCCGGGATGGAGTACCTGGAGGAGATGAGTTTATGCGTGCGTCGCGATATCACCCTCAATTTCTTGATAAACGGCTGTTCTGCTGAAATCGAAGGCCCGAGTAGAGTGACGCGCAAACGAACGTTTCCCTCCTTGAAGTCTCTCAAAGTGGTTGCATATTCGCTCGATCAATGTACAGCTCTTTTCTCACTCGTCACATCCCCTTTCCTTGATAACATCACCTTATCATATGACGTACAAGCTCCAAGTGCACTCATCGAGGAGTTTTTCCGCCAAGTACAGAAGACGTGTCAGAATGCCGTCACGACGTCCAGGTCCACCGCTCTGTCCCCGGCTCGCACCATCTCTCTCACGCTCAAGCACAATCTTGGCCAGTTCTCGAGCGCCACGTCTCCCTACCTCATCCACCCCTCCCAAACGCTCTCTCCCCTCCTCGCTCTCCGAAACCTCCGCATCCTCCGACTACTTCATCTCGGCACACTTGCTATCGATGATGGGTTCTTGCGAGAGGCCGCGAATGCATGGGGTGCACATCTCCAAGAGCTCGAAGAGTGTGGGATACCGTGGGTGGGCGTAGAGGAGTCGAAGGACCTACCGGGATTTGTGGCAGCGACACTCGACGGCATTGGCGCATTCGTGAGGAAGTGTTCGCGGTTGCAAAGGCTGAGAGTGGCCTTTGATGGAGTGGACGTGCCGAGGCTAGAGGAGCGTCCTGACGAACACCAGGGGACCCAAGGTGAGCAGGAGAGGGAGCAAGAAGATGATACGTGCGCCGCTGCAACCAGACGGCAACAGAGTGTTCCGTTTTCATCATCTGCACTCCAGGTTCTCAATGTCCGCGATTCTCCGATCGACGACCCAGAAGGCGTCGCCAAATTTTTGAAGCGCGTCGCTCCCGCACTGCGTGTGATTTGTGTGGAGGGGTCTTTGGACATGTGGAGGAAATGGAGAGAGGTGGAAGACCGGATGAAGTTGACCGGGACGTGTTAAGGTATCCATCTGGTCGGTACTGTTTAGAAGATGGAGGCCCGACGTTGGTCGCGGCGACCTAGTTTACATGTATTGATATATTAAGTCATGGTACACTTGGCTAGTCCACCGTGCTCGATTGGGCAGTTTAGAGAATCACCGATACCATAGTATTGCCCAGTAACAATTCGATCTTCAGACCGATGTTGTTCGGACCCTGGAACGTCTCGAACGCACCCAGCTGAGGGTGTGTGATCCAAAGTCTGCGTTTACGCATCGTAAGAGTGAAGCATGTTACCGTCACGACCTTTCAAGATAGGATTGGTAGGAGATCTCAAAGTCCCGGGGTCCAAAGCCAATGAACTGATCATGAACGCCTTCCGGGAACTCCGTGTTCACGAGAAGATGCCAAAGTTTCTCAGCGCTCGTATCACTGACTTCACTCCGGACGCAAGACTTTGGTGGTCACTGTACGGGTTCGTAGATCTACATCCGTCGCGCAAATCGCACCACCACCCGACCGAGCTAGCAGTGCGCACAAATATCTTACCTCTTCCCAAGTATCATTGATCCCCTGTTCGGGGTCTTGTTTACACTGAGCGACCAGGCCAGTGGAAAGGATTGGCGTAATAGCGCCTGAACCAAACAGTTATCGGGAACCGTTTCTTGACTCACCACGATCAGAACTGCCTAAGTGTCGTAATGAAGGTGGTGTCGCTCAGGAGACGTAGCGGTGGATGAAGATGCCCTATGGTGGTTCCAATCGAGCGAGCCAGAAGAGGGCAGATAGCGATGCCTCGGTGGGAAGCACCTTCACGTTGTGGATCCCCTGAAAACTACTTTCATATCTAGTGATTACAAAAAAAGGATAGCGTAAGGTTGAGGCGTACATCATACATCGTAGATAGTGAGTGCACTTCATATTCCGCCCCCGCGTCGTCGGATGGGCTCGGGTGGCAAGGCCAACGATTCTTACGAGATTGGGGATCCTTTGTATTCTCAGACCCGTGAACGTGTCTTCTCGCGGACAGGGAGGGTTGATCCTTCACGATAAGAAGTGCTACTGCGGAAAGGCGAAAAGTGAGATGTAGGAGAGAAACAATTCTGTGCGAAGCATACCTGTTGGCACGTGACCGGAGCTGGGAACTTCAACAAAACACCGTTCTGAGGGAACCTGGACACTCAAAATCACAGCATTGAACGTCCCCCGGACTCAGCAACTGTGAAAAGTGGAGAAAAAGACGGCGATGTAAGCGTCTGGAGCATCGCGTCGGGAAAGCACCTCGTTGGGCCCATGGCAGCGCATGTTGGTCAAGTGAGCGCATCAAATTTTCATCACGGCCCGGCGACCGCGTCCGAGGTATGGTGGCCAACACTAGATCTGATCAATCGTCCCGCATCTGAAACAGTCAGACAGGCGTAGAACGTCTTCTCGACGCCAAAAACCAACCCTCACGCGTTCGTTTGAGTGACGAACGAATCCAGGCTGCTTCAAAGATTGATATCTCTACGAGGTTAACACTTGCAAAATGCCTGGGAGCATGACTCAATTCGCCACGCATGGCTATACTATGGTTACCAGAAGGTCTCAACAAATGAGATATGCGCCTCCGGGATGTGCTCAGCTGGGAATTCCCCCGTCACGAAACCTGACTACGAGTCATGTTCCATCACTTTTTTTCTTCTATGTTCTCGTAAGGGGAGGAGATGCCATTGTTCAGTCTGGAATCTGATAGACTCCAACTTCTTTGTTGACTCCATTCAGGGACTCATCGACACGTGGTGAGTGCTCGATGATCTCTACGGGCTAATCTGGTCGCCTCATTTTGAAACCAGAGGCCCGGTCGTAAGCACTTCTTACTATCCGAATGGAGTTCCGCTGAGACTTCAGATCCTTCACAGATGCGCGAGAGAACCCTCACCGAGACAATTGCATTGGGCAAGTTCCATGTATGTTATGAAATCAGCTCAATGTGCTTAACCCGTGCCCTCGTTCGATCGCGCATGGAAAAATGGGACGATGCTCTGCACGACGCCGAAACGACGACTTTCATGTTTTCATTCTTCATTCAGACGTCTTAGTGTGTGTGATCCAAAGGCAATCAAGTTAAGACGTTCAACAGAGAAGTACGTTGTTCAGCGAGTGCCATTCTTCGTTGGGAAACTATGGACACGCGATGCAAGTTTTCGATCTCGCCATTTGTCACAGGCGCAGAGGTCGTAAGCTTTCTGTTACTCGTCAAGGTATGTACAGCTCTTTCACTACCATGGAAATGTACTGTTCCACGAAGGCTGTCCTCGTGTTCTTCGCTGGGCTGCGCCAGAATAGAAGGCCAGAGAAAGCTTGAACCGCGGACCATTGCATCATTTGATCTTGGTGGGCCGGACTGTTGCGGTAATACAATTGACGTCCTTTTCAAGCACACATACTTGTTCTTCTCGCAGAAGCTGCGATGGACGACAGCGACTATGATCAGGTCTTGCATCATGTTTCCGTTGAGAAGTGTATTGGTCTCGAGTGGCAGTTCTCAATGTTAATCGCACCATAACATCCGCACTCGGAAATGTCGAGATCAAGATGACAGAGGATTCACCTAGTCTGAACAATCTTGTCAGCCTGTGGCTGCAGTGCCTTCTCGATCCCACGTTTCCTGTTGGGGGTCTGACTGTGGACGATGGTGCCGGACCGCTCACCCCATTCGACGGGAATGGTAGGGAAGATGCCTCCAATGCTCTGTTCACCAACGCACTCCCTCCACCGTCATCATTCACCCCATCCCTCACCACTCGACAAGCCTACCAGAGCGTTACGGTTTCTCGCGTGTCTCGGACAGCTTTTCGGTGCGCTATTGTTCGTTCCTCATTCATACAATGGATGCAAGCATGTTGCATCTAATAATCCTATCGCCGTACAACTGCTCAAGGACTTTTCACCGCGCTATTTATCGGACCCTGGATATCTTGTAGCTGCCGTGCAGCCATTGAATTCATGTCTTGTTTCTGGATCTCTTACTCTTGCTATCCCGACATGTTCTCGTATTTTTCATTACTCTTTGTAACGTATATCATCCCGTTGTAATATCCCTTGTATCATGGCAGTCGTTATGTAATTGCAGTAGCTCGGCGGCCGGGTAGTGCCAAGATGATCACAGCCACTCGGAGAGGCTCAGCAATGAATTGACTGCGGCGCGGTCATTCGAGCTTCAATCACCAAATCCACAGCAGCCAGGTCGTGCTAAGACTTACTGCGCTCCAGTAACGCCAACGACTCAAATCGCAGCCGGAAGGTGCGTAAGTTCCTTCAACTTTCTCTCTAGCCATCATGCGCTCACTTCAACTGGAATCCGGTAACGCGGCACAGATTAATAATCCGTGGAGTTCGCGTTCGAACGACGAAGACTCGTTTCCGTCGACACTGACAGCGAGAGACGGCCAACGTGGGGATACAGATTCCGTGTTTCGTGACGACTCCCTTGTTTCATCAGTGCTCACAGTTTGGCGGGACCGTGATATGATCCTTGACCCTGAGCCCCCACCTCATTCTGCCCAACCGACACACGCGCAGCCCCCAATGCAGGGCACAGACACGACTCAAACAGACTCACGCATGGCATCGCTGAAAGCCATCTTCCCTGATTTCGACGACACCGTCATGTTTGTAAATCCCACCCTTGTGTTTCTGTCCTGGATTGCTAAGCCATTCAATTCAGCCATTCCGTGCTCGAGTCGACGAATTATGATCACGACCGTGCGCTTGATGTGCTCCTTGGGATGAACGATCCTTCATTTATTCTGCCCGCCTTACCCCCGGCGCAATCACCTCGTCAGTTCCAATCCGCACCCTCTGATGCCCAGGGTCTTTCACAAGAAGCGCTCGACGAGCAACTCGCAAGGAGGCTCGCCCTCGAGGAACAACAAGCTGCCACTCAAGCATGGCAACCACAGGATGTTGGGGGTCAAACAATCTATCAGACTTATCAGCCCCGACGGGGAGGGAGGAACAGCTGGGGTGATCAACCCCAGGGTCAACCCCAAACCCAAGGTCAGGGCGGAAGGGACACCATGACAGAATTCCAGGAAGGATTCAATCGCATTGCTGAATGTACGTCTCTCGCCGCATCATCCACCCGTTCATCAGTTGGCGACTCGATTCTATCTATTCACCTTCTCTTTCGCTCACATGTCTCCCTTCTGATCACTCCTTTGTAGCTGGGAAGAAGACCTTTTCATCCATCATGTCCAAAGTGAAAGCAAAGATGCAAGGATTCGAGCAAGGTCAGGGATGGATGGGATCCCAGGATCCCCCTCCCGAACAGCCCTCACGGCCGGCTCCATCATCGTACTCAGGCTACCCATCCTACGCATCAGATCAACAACAGGGCTCGGGACATGGCGCGTATACACAGCCCTACCAATCTACACAGCCCGCGAACCCGCAAAGACAGACGAGTCAATCACAGCCAGCTCATCCGAGCACGTACCAGTCATCTCCCCCGCGTTCAGGGGTGTTGCGTTCCGCAGCCACAGAGCCTGCCCAGTCCGCGAACACGCAGCAGTCTTCGTATTATGATCCCAACACACAGGGATACGATCTCTACGGCGATGATGAGGGGATTCAGATCATCGACAAGACTACTCCCTCCGCTGCTGCATTAGCTACCACGCAGAGGCCCGCGACACCACCGGACGTTGGTAGCCCGGCTACCCCACCGCCTCCGTCAGACACGAGTTCCCCGCCATCATATGCCTCGCCCGTGTCGCCCCCACTAAATTCGTTGCCGACTTCAATCAGTCCTCCCGTCCGATCGCTCTCCCCGGCGATCGCCGGTGCAAAGGGTACTACACCTGGTGCACCAGGAGGTGTCGATTTCAGTGCGTATTCTTTTTCTGCCCCCGACTCACCAGGCCTCACTAATCGCACTCTCCACTCCCATGCCGCATTCACAGGTAAGCTTGGTTTGTTGCCGAAACGGCCGATATCGCTCGTACGGCCACAGTCCCCACCTGGCACCGGTGCGAGTGCCAGTCTCAGTGCGCCGCGCGTGGCTGCCGCGCATTCGGAGAGTACGACCACCGATTCGACGGACAGAGAAGAATCCGAGTTTGTCGAGAATCCGTTCGAGGACGCGAAGTGAACGAAGACCTGTGTCCATTTTGGATTCGGAATTTTACAGATGTTTTCTTTCCATCTCTCTCTCTCTTTCCTCATCTCTGTGTCAATGACACGTGAACAGGTGTGCGACTAGTCCTTTAGGCTTATATAGACACCAGACCGTGGTTCGTTACATGTACCATGAAGGATATTGTACGGCGTTGTCAAAAATCCCATATAACCATGTTTCGAACGCCAGTTTTGAAAGGAACTCCGATGGCGCTTTCCTCTTAGCCCAATATCTTGGTCTACTTAGAGGAGAGTTCAGAGTTAACGCGAAGGCCCCGTTTTTGCTTTTGCGTGTAGTTTAAGTTCCTCAGCTCCCCTAACAGCTCATGTCATAGTCTCCACGTTGCTCGGAGTGCTCTGGAACGACAGCTAGGGACAATCATGTCCTGGCGAGCGTTTTTGATCTGAACACACGATTCTTTACATAACATATCTACACTTCGTGCTGCCCATTCAGCGCAGCTCACCCCTCAGTCTTGCATCATCACATCCACATCCCCACTCACATCCGTTCCCGAACCGCTCTCCTTTCCCTCCACCGGCGCCCGCGACAACTCACTCCAGTGCGGATACACCCGCTTATACAATGCCATACACATCGTATCCATCTGCGTCACCGGCCCATCGAAATACGCCTTGAAATACCCGTGCGTCCCAAGGGACTCCCGAATGTGTCCCACACGTCCGTGCTTTGTGTGCAGCTGCACGGGTTTGAAATGTGCCACGTCGTCGGCGTCGAAGAACATATACCGCACCGTGGCGGTCTTTCGGTGTACCCGGAAAGGGTGGCCGGAGAGGACGATGCGTTTCGCGATGATACGTGTCGTATCGGGGTTGAGGAAGGTGCCCATGGCGACAAGTCGAGGTGCTGTACGGGGCACCCGTGACGTGTAAGGAAAAAAGGATTGGTGTCAAACATTAAAATATCACCCACCTTGTGCATTTTCCGACTCTCGCAAGAGCGTACAGGACTGTTTGCCGAACGCCACAGGTCCATATATGCTTGCTACGACCGTCGTACCGTGCCACAGGAAACGCTCAAACTTGTGCACGTTGTTGGGGCCTTTCCCACCTCCCCGAGTGTGTTGACTGTAGATGGGATTGACGCGCAGACGACGGGGTCCATAGCAGAGGATCAAAGGATCCTGAAATGACGGATGTTAGAATGTGGTGAACAGTGTGGCAGGCAGGAGAGTACCTTCGATCTGACGGATCCTGAGTACTCCGTATTACGTTGTACAGTGAAATGTAGGACCGTTTTCTTATGCTCGTGTTTCAAGAGACCATAGAGGATGATCGGCGCAGGGCTTGAAGCACTAGCCTCTTGCGGAACTCCTTCCAAGTACACCGTCACTCTCGTTCCGGGCTATGGCATGTTAAGTACGGAGATGTGAAGGCGAGTGGAAAAGACATACCTCTACACCTTCGGTCTCTGCTACCCGGGATACGTCCCTCTCAGTCCGCTTGAATTCTTCGAATTCGAATATTCTCGCGTATTCCTGGGGTAAATTCTCGTACGCATCCCATGGACTTGTCCGAAGCGAACGTAGGCCACGGTACCGTGCAAATCGCGTACGCGCAGGGACATCACGAGGAGTGTCGATTTCGTCAGGGAACTCCTGGGCATCGCGTTCTTCTTGAGCACGATCCCGCCAGTCCTGGAGTCTGAACAGAAAGCATGGATGAGTAAATATCAACACATGGATAAAACATGTCTGACTGTCTCTCTTCTTCCTCGACGTCGAGATCCCGGAACGCGACTACACTCTTCTTCTCACTCTCCAGCTCCGCCGCCTCATCAATGGGTACCATTTCCTCCTCTTCCGCGCTTGCATCGGCTTCGTGATCACTTCCTCTTTCCTCGTCGCCATTCTCATCATCGGTCTCATCGACAATCCAGGCAGCTTGGTATTCGCTCATCCCTCTTGGTATGCACTTAATTCGCTTGGGCGTGGTGCCCTTTTTCGCATCGGGTACTTCGACGTCTTCCATTCCCTCATCTCGCGTTACTTCCCCAGCCATCTCCTCTTCAGTAGGCCACGTCTGCTCATTAGCCATATCATCCGGAATGTTTGTTGAGATTATTGAATCAGCCTTGGAGGGTACACGTTCCGAAAGAACCTGAGACTCAATCTCCATCGCGGCTACCTTGTGGGATTTTAATCGTGTCATGGGAGCGGACATGATCTACCAAGCGTGAATCATCAACCGATCATGACGATCGAACGGATGGGAGCGCGCACTTTGATCACTTGATAATCTCCAAAGTTGGGTAGATGCACGAGTCTATTGGCACTCAGACGACTGCCCCGGACAATACCCGTCACCTTGAAGGTTCCATCCTCCCACTCCACGCTTTCCCCCACGATCCATGTTCTTCCTGATCGCCATCGCACTTCATCAGGCCGTCCCTCTGACAGGGAACGCAAAGCGCTCAGCGAGTCGGAAGGCAAAGATAAATCGTATACTCGTCCTTGCGAAGGATCGAAATATTGCATGAAGGAGAGCAGAGATTTCAGGATAGCAGTGTGCGACTTTTGATCGAGTGAAGATGTAGATGGGTCGGGCGGGATCGCAGACACGACGGTCGGGAGGCCTTGGGCTTGCAACGTACGAAGAAGGGTGTCACCTGCTTCAGGGACCTCTACAGTCGGACTGAGCAGGAATAGGACGTAGTCGGCAGCCTTTGCAGCGTCGAGCGCTTCCCAGTGTTGACCGTATCGGACAGGGATGAATTGAAGGGACGTCTTGAAGCGATGTACCCTAGTAAAAAGAAGGATAGGTAAATGATAAGTAGTGCAGCCGAGGACGTACTTCAGCTTCCATGTCGGTGAATTCTCATCGATTCCATCTACATCTTCTATGACAGATGTTGCGAGCGCACGGACAGTATCAATTGTACGGATGTCTTCACACAGGGGAATGACCGCGACGATGCGAGGAGCACCGTCCACGCCATTGAATATACGAGTAGAAGCGATGAGGGAGGCACGCTTTGCGGTCTGCGCTTGCTTTTGGGTGTTACGCCTGTTCAGGCGAGCCTGCGCCGCGGTGCTCACAGCAGGTGATTTGGGGGAGGGACGCTGAGTACGTCCTGAAGAAGGATGTGAGTCGCCGACAGTGCGGATACGATAAACTCACCTTTGGCAAGTTCTTTAAGAGATGATTTCGTGGCATGCTTTGATTTGAATGGTTTGTTTTGCTGCAGGACTTGGATTGGAGAGATTAGGGCTCGATGATATGATCTTTGCTTACCTGCTTGAGCGTCGGGCGATGGTGGTGTACGGTTTCGACCATGATAGCGGCCTCAGCACCGCGGTTCAGTGATATCCGTGGACTAAATACACCAAATAGTTGGCAGTACGATGAATAGTGATAGTCCAAGATCTAGAGTTTGAAGATAATTTTTGGCAGCGTGTGAAAACTGATTCAGAAGCTCATCGAGCAAGCCAACTAGTACTCGTCTTGGAGTCCCAGTCGTTCCAGACTATGGACAAGACCTACAAGACGCACCACAAAACGAGCCTCGATATAATGTGCAAATGGCTTACGCCATGCAGGTTGCTCGTAACCTTGTGAATGTATCACACGAGCATCCACCACCAACATTTAGGTAAGACATAGGTTTTTTCGTTCCCAGACAATCCCTACTCTCACTCTAGGCCTTGTACTTTCCGAGGCTCCACGCAAAGATGCATCATGCCCTACTTATATCGGAGATCTCCCGAGAAATATGCGGAGTGCTGGACCAGTCATCTCTCCCCGCAGTAGCGCGAACTTGTTGCGCACTCCATGACCCAGCTCTAGACGAGTTATGGAGGGATCTATACAGCATTTATCCCTTTATGCATCTCTTGACCCAGGCTAGGCTTGGGGAGAGTCAACAGGTACGTCTAAATCCATTGCCCTTTGTTTACACCAATTTACACTCTGCGCTCCCTGTAGACTTCTGTTCAGTGTCTAACTTCGCAGCAGTGGATCACCTTGCGCAAATACTCGGCACGCACCCGATCGCTCTACATGTGCATGATCGACGATGCACCCTATTTCGACCAATTCTTATGTCTCTCCAACCCTCCCGGTCCCGATTCCTTTTTCCCAAACTTGCGAACCATTGCATGGTATCCCGACAATCACCTGGCAATGCTTCCCTTTCTCCGCCTCCTATGTGGACCCGCATTAACCTCGCTTTCTGCTGAGTTCGCAACTGACCCAGCCAGTCTCGCAATGGTGGCAGCTTTAGGAATCATTTGTCCCAACATCACAGACATATCGATTTCCGCGTCAAGCGAAACACTTAGCGACGATATGACGAATGCTCTATCAACATCAATTTGTCACTGGAAAGACCTCAAACACGTTTCATGTGACGACCTCACAATTTCAGCAGTGGAACACCTTAGTCTAGCGAGGAACTTGGAGTCATTGACGGCGTACGCCTCGGGGCGCATGTCATCGTTCTCTCAAACCCTCAGTGTGCGAGAATTGACTTTCCCCTGCCTCCAACACCTTCACTTATACACGGGACTATTGTCGACGACAACTGCTTGTTTCAGGAATCTCCGCCTAACATTGAAGGAACTCAGGCTTGATCTGTTCGATGCAGAAGATGTGTTTTCTGCCTCATCTTGTTTGCGGGACTTGTTCGCAGCACTCGCAGAGGCTTGTTCGCATGCTTGCCTCACTAGGCTCTATCTCTGCGTTATTCATCCACACTTCCCGTCCCCAGTTTCGGTGGCAACGATACGCGACATTAGACCTCTCTTCAGTTTCACTAACCTCCGGGTTGTTTCCTTTGAGGGACTCTCCACATTCGCATTTGACGACGACGATATTGCAGTGATTGCGTCTGCTTGGCCATGCATCGAAGAGCTCGCGCTTTCGACGTACGTCGATCACCCCGTCGCGTCCCTTCCAACCTTCCAATCACTCCTCCGGCTGACCCGCTCTTGCCCAAAACTAATGGCGCTCTCGCTCGTCGTCGACACGACCAAATTGGTAACACCATCCCTTTGCGTGGTTGGGTGTGACACACGCTCAGACATTCTACACGAACTTTGCCTCGGAAATTCTCCTATCAGTTCGCCCATCGCCGTCGCTCACGTGTTGCGCAGTCTCTATCCTGCATTGAAACAAGTTGATTTGAGTGTATG
This sequence comes from Butyriboletus loyo, assembly GCA_038093515.1. NCBI lineage: Eukaryota > Fungi > Basidiomycota > Agaricomycetes > Boletales > Boletaceae > Butyriboletus > Butyriboletus loyo. The sequence goes on from JBBPSI010000086.1 coordinate 22,097, forward strand.
GAACAAGGAGCCCCTGAATCGTCTTCCTCGGCGAGGTCGGTACGAGGCGCGCTGGGGAACTGTGAACATTGAGCTTCAAACTTTGAGGGAGAAAACCACGACACCAGTAAGTCTTGACTAATTTACACCATGTTGCCACTGTCCTGATGCCGAAGTAGTGCCGGCCCTTGAATCGTGGTACAGACCAGTAACTTAGACAGCAACGGCCGTTCTTTTACCCTAATATAGTACACCATTCATCTGTAGGTCTTCTCATAGTGTGGGATCGCTGAGACCGCGTTCAAGTTCCGACGTTGTAACAATAGGATCATTCGTCATTCATCTCCGTACACTTTTTTTGGACCCAGGAGGGGGTGTATCTTCTATTCCCCCGAGTCCGCCAGAGTCATGCGTCGATGACACTCTTCGAGCTTGGACATTATTTTTCTTTGACAGTGTAACGTGTTGATTGGCTTCATAGATATGGCAAGCGAGTCCGAGTTGATACAGTCATCTACCTCACTTCCTTGACACCAGGCTAGAGCCCCGGGGTCATCGAAGAAATCTCTTTTGTGCATAGACACTCTAGAGTCCATCGTGTGTCGGTTGCATGCCGTACAAAAAGAGGTCACCAAGCTATCGAGTGACCTACGGTACTGTTAAGGGTTGAATTCACGGTACCTACACTCTGTAGTGCGTGGGCGAGCGAGATTTGTCGGAGACACGAGGAATCGCTGATCGTCTCAAAAGCCCAACTTCGACGCAAGCCCGGCCCATATCAAGGACGCCCTGTAGTTGATATCCAAACTCGTGTGCATATTTGCCCCCTCAGGCTAAGCTGGCATGTCGAGTCAATGTTTTATGCACAGTACGACCGGACAGGAAATAAACGAATTGCGACCCTATGAGTTTTCAGACGTGCAAACTAAACCTCGGGCTTTGACTTGTACGAAAGACTGAAATCTGGCAGTGGGTTGAACGACAGAATACATTACGGTGGTAGGAAAGCATACACTGGGTGTGCTTCATTCTTTCCGCACTCCCCCGGCAACACCCCCCATCAGGATGCTTGGCAACTCATAGCTATCGATTGCATACAGCAAGGACACAGAACCACCCATAAGCAAAATCAGCGTGATCACGGTACCAGTGATCAGAACGAACGGGCTGAGAAGAAGATCGCGTGGTAACGAATTGGAAGACCCAAAAAGCCGAGCAAGAAACTCACCCGCTGACGTCCCTCCGCTCGCACATCTTACCTGCCCAATTCTGAACTTTGCCTGCCTCGCTGACAGTGGTAGTACAAGCACAGACGAAACATTCCTGTCCTGCACGTGTCGTACTTGTGCAGTGTCCGTGGCCAGAGCAATCGTTCGTCGCATTAGTGCAGGAAAGGAAGGAGCTGAAACAAGACGAGAGCGCGTTCACGAGCGGAAGAGAAGAAGTGGCCTCGGCAGACTGATCGGCGAGCAGAGGACTCCTTCTCTGGGTGCTCGGCGCATAGGTCACTAACGCGAAGTGAACCGATCTGTCAGCCAACGCGACCTCGATGACAGCCTGCAAAGCTTCCGCGGCGAGTTTGTACTGTTCGCTTGACTTGCCATACGACGCTGCGAGCTTGGCGATGCCCGTCAATTCCAGTGCCGCGAAATTATCGGACGCGGATGTCGAGTCGCGATAGTTTACGAGAGTCGACATTTCGGCCAAGAATGCTTCGTTGGCCAGTGTTGGGGCAGAGAAGATATCGAGCGCACGAGGGATGCCTTGGGTCGGGATTGAAGGCTCACTGGCGACATGTGAGTATACATGCGAAGCACGCTGACTGCATGTCTTCAAAAACGATGGCAGCGAGTCTGATTGAGATTCTGAGAAGGAGAACGATGGCTTGAACGTCGATGGGACAACGTCTGTACCAAATGAGTGGAAATCGCGCGAAGGGCGTTCGTATCACCTACCACGAGCATACGCCTCGTCAACGAGTAACAGCAAAGCATTCCGGTCGCCTTCCCCCACAAATTCGCGTTCCCTGAACAAATGGTTTAACCGTCCTGGTTGATTGACAACCTCAAACTCCTCGAGACCAAGGTGAGCTGCGAGGACAAGATTTGCCTGCTGTGGAGAGAGGCGAGACGGAAGGGAGTCTGGTGGATTAAGAAAAACGGTAGCAGCCTGCGAAAGGCCGAAGAAGAGGAAAGTTGCGAGCAGTCCATACATCCTAGCCAACCTCAGTAATGGACGTCGAGGAAGAAAATAGGCTCAGGATGTTCGTGTTGAGGCTTATTTGTTACACCCTATTGTACATCAACTAATCACTACTCGGTCAAGAAATTTATGGAGCTGGAGAGTACAGTTCTACCCCGCCCGGACCAGGCGGCCTCTTGAAATCTTTGATAACTTTCTGTCCGCCATCAGGTAGCTTCACCCACTCCATAAATGTTTTCCATATCACCTCGTCCGCAGGGTTCGCCTTTGCCCCTAGGAGGACGTGCGCGGGATTCAACAATGGATCGTTTGGGTCAGTATCCCCGCCTTCGGCGAAGATACTCAAGGTAGACGTGACCTCCTTTGGAGAAGACAGCCATGTCCCTTTATCAGTTAGGGTATACTCATACAGCACGGACGCTGCCCTCAGTGCTTGAAGCGGGAACCGCGGGTACTGATGGTACCATTTCGAGTATGCCAACGCCCAGGGGACCTAGCCAAAATGCTTAACTGCTCGTACGTCAAAATGTCTACAGAATACGGTGGCGTACCTGGCCGATCGCGCAGAACAGCTCACTCTCTTTGATGTTCGTCGCGCTCTTGTCGAAACGGGAGAGGAAACGAACAGGCTCTCGATCGCTAGGTGACGTCTAAGGTATCCTGATGTGAGATCATCTTTTCTCGGAACAAAAGGCCGCAAAGTACCACTAGATCTTTATTTCCCTGGTCTACGATCCGGTTGAACATTGCAAGAACGTCACCCCCACAGTTTCTGAGGCTCGCGGGATCCGATATCGGACCTACGAGGAAAAAATGGTCCTGAAATGACAATAGTCATTGCAACATGGCGGTATGACACCAGACACGACACCTACGCGGAAGCCGTATACTCTCGTTACCGCAACACCAGTCTTGCACGCTTGCTCTTCCGCAGCATCGTTATAGGTGACCGCAATATCAACTTCCTCAGCGGCGAGAAATCCTAGGCTTTCAGTGGTGTCTCCAAGATACCAGCCAACCTGATTGCGCACTCGTAGTGATGCGATAGTCAGAGTGGATACAGACCAACCTGGAAAGGTGCGATGCCCTCTCGGTGACAGTACTGAATGAAGGCATTTGCCCACGCGCCAATGAGGCCAGATTGGCCAGCACCACCATTCGCGATTCGCAGCCGAATTTCTTTTCCACCCAACCCGCCATCATACACAGCCTGCGGTTGGATGGATGTATCCGCGATGCCGACCCCGGACCCCATCAATAACCCATCGGGAACTCTCAAGGGAGAGTTCGATCTAGTCGACGAGAATCAGCTCAAGAATAGATACAGATACAGACAAGCCCCACTTTGAATGATGCGGGATATACTCCATGCTCGCAACTTGCAGGGCTCTCCGTCAGTGGGGGTTCAAGGATTTAAGTGGCAGTTAATGCTTCTCTTATACGAATTCACGAAAGAATCAATCATCGAAAATAACTCGACACGAGGGCGGAGCCATACATATCGAATACAATCCTGGAACGTGTTCGGTTTAGTATCGGGTTCGGCTGCTAATTATCAGTAAGTATTAGGTTCGTGCTTGTGCAATTCAATCATGATAGAGCTTGTCCTAAAGGGGGTAGAATGGGAGAACTACCACTTTCGTTCACAGGCTTGCCACCGATGATATGTTGTTCCACAGCGACATAGTGAGGTTCTTGGTAGGCAATAAATCACTTTTGTTACAAAACGACCTGGTACCTGCCCGACCCAACGGGTCAACACGACCGGGAATCGGAAACCGGCTCGTCTTTGGACAGGACATTACGTCAGCCCCCTATTAGAATGGGCTCATACAGATTGCTGGCTTCGTTATCCGCCAAACTCCAGAAGGCAAGGGAAATAATGCAGTTTATGTAAGTCCGCCAGCGCCTCACCCTCTATGGTACTTACTAGGTAGCACCCTTGTAACACGGTGACGTTTACTAGTATCGTGAATGATGAATGGAAATAAAATAAAATAAGATAATCCACTTGGTACAGTTCTGACATACGGGGGCGTGTGCATGACGCGTCCATTTACCATACTGACGCCGTTTCTTACTGACGCTTCTTAAATCACCGCGTGACGTGTTTGACTGAACATCTTGCTGAACAGCATCATACACTGTTATGCATCTGGAGAATCTCCAGCGACTGTCTGTTGGCTCGCAAAAGTTCAGCACTTCAGCAGTCTCGGACGACAAGGACGCGGAGGTGATGTGGTCTGTGCGTGGGAATCCCACGTTGATGGCCTGCTGAGTTTGAATTTGCAAGCTTGTCCGGTTAGTCATTGAAGTATAAAAGCTCCCTCTCTGCTCCCCACCACCTCCGCTTGCTGAACCTGCTATTGTCGGCGTCGTTCACAATGTCGAATAAGATTGTGGTGAGCTGCTCACCCGACCTTGGTTGTAGTAGTCCAGTCAGGTAACAGAGAAATTTTTGAGCCTTCAATCTACCGCGCTGTCATAGACGAAGTCATTGCTGCCATTAAGCCCGAATTCGACGAGTATGGCGTTAGCGAAGACGTCCTAGCTGACTTGCAGCACGTGAGTGGTCGTTTATCCGTTGGTCGAGCGTTCGGTTGGATTGGGTTGACCGTCCCCTCCGTAGAAATGGCAAAGCAAAGTCGTTGCATCACACGTCGCTGAGTTTGAGCCGCAACCTCAACAGGCTGCTCCGCATCATCCCGTTTATCCCCCTCATCCGATGCATATGATGCCGCATCATCCTCACTATCCCCCTCATAATCCTTATGCGTCTCAACCGCAACAGTCCTCAACGCAGGTGAAAACGGAGCCGGTGGATAGTCGGTACATTCTGAGTGGTCCCCCTGGAATGTCGCCTTACGCGCTACCCCCTCTCCCTGGACCCCAGCTAAATGGGATAAAGCCACCTGTGTATCCGGGGGGACAACAAGGCGTGTTATCTTTTCCCCCTCACCCACCGCATCTCGCGCGTCCCACGGTTGCCCCGCGGCCATACGCCCCTTCAGCACCGGGGGCCGCGGTGTCGCAATCCGGCCCAGCTTCCATAACGTCGGCAGCAGCGCAGCAACCTGCCCAGCCTAATCAGATTGCTCAACCCGCTGCCGCACCTCAGGCAGCACGACCGGCAGGTCAACAGATTCCTCAAGTCGACGGGCCCTCCATTTCTGATTCGGAATCGCCGTCCCCCCCACCGAGTCAATCCTATGCACCGCGCCCCTCCCACCCGTCATTGCCCCAACCTTCACAAATCTCCAGTACGTCTCAACCAGGGGACGAGGTAATAAACAGCGACTTGGATGACTCTGACACGGAGGGTGAGGAGGACGCGGAAGAAGGCGGGCAAGCAGACACGGATATCGTATTCTGCACTTACGACAAGGTTCGTTCACACACTGAATTATATTTACCGTCAGTCTCACCCAGCTTCGCAGGTCGGACGAGTGAAGAACAAGTGGAAATGTATCCTAAAGGATGGCATGATCCACATCAACGGCAAAGATTATCTGTTCGCCAAATGCACAGGGTGAGATCCGTTCAGCGCTTCTGGACGAATTACCTCATAAACCATCATGCAGCGAATTTGAATGGTAGTTGTGTTCTTGGGCACGTTTTTGTGGGACCACGGTCGTTAGATTATCTGCATCGCACATTGTTACTCTGCACATTTAAGTCATTACTCATCAGTGAGATCGTCGCTGCCTATGTACAACAATAATACCATCCACCATCATGCAGCGAAGATCGAGTTGATGCTCTGTGTAACAGCCAGCCAGTCAACAATTTCGGGGCCCCATCTTTCTCCCTCAGCAGCCTACCCCACGGCGTATGTCTCGTTCCCGTGAGAGTGTGACACTGATGATAATTTGACGACTCGGACTGAGTTATACCACCTTGCGTGATACATAATGATTGAGTTGTCCGATTCACTACTCTCTCTGCCATTGCACGAGACTACCAAGCGGTTGTGGTATCAAAGCATCGACTCCCTTGGCTCTCGATGTCTTTGTGGGCGCGCACGGACACTTACATCTAGCGCTGCACCAGGTTGCCTGTCACCCTGGCAGCGAGAAGCGTCAACGGCGAACGAGAGGTTGGAGTGCATTGTCAATCCCTCCGCAATAAGATAAGTAACAGGAGCCGATGGAGCACAACCGCCTGATGCGGCAGAACGAACACACATGAGTAGATCGACGAAGCATGAAGAAACTCGAAGAGCTCCTACGCGTGCCGATGCTGAATTTCCTGTCCTACACGGGTTATGCAGCCACACCGATACATTCTTTTGGAAGGCTTTGTTTCGTCGTTTGTCTTCGCCCCGTATTACCCATCAAATGGGGGGGGGGGGGGTGTCGGGCGGGATCTACGGAGATCTGTACGACCATGCTCTTCTGCAATTTTAAAAAAAGAAAAAGAAAAAGAAGAAAAAGCGAGAGGCCTGACCGATTTCATATCAGATGGCATCGTGGAACAGAATTAGCTCTGCAGACGTCTTCGAACCCTTGTTTCATCCTCGCAACCAACGCGGATGAAAAACGTGGCGAGGAAAGGTGTACGGTATGCACGAATGTAGCTCGTCGATGCTGTATATTCACCAGCTCCCCTTGGCTCCCCCGTCATGTTTCGAGCTGTGGGTCTGGTATGAGCCTGGGCTGCCTCGCAAATGCCTCGTGTGGGGGGACGGTGATGAAAATCGGGGGAGGGCCTGTCTTGCGTTCTGGGTGGGTCCATAAGAGACGTTGGACGAAAGCCGGCACGGACAGCTCGATACGTTTCCGATCTCGAAAGCGTCCTGCAGCTGGGAAGAACACTGCCTCCGGCGACCACTGTTCCAAGAAGGAACATAAACGCCATGCAATCGATCGACTTGGAGCGGCGAAGATGTCCGAAGCGCAGTGTTTACAGATTTCAGGAAACAAGTTGCGAAAAAGGGGACAGGGCCGCGGTGAGACAACCTGGCGAGGTGGTGGGTCCAGACAACCCATTTTTCATAGAGTTATCTGCCGATCGCCCAGAGAAGTTGTCCTTCACATTTGCGCCCTTCAGGTGATTATTGATACCCGGAATGATCCGCACAAGTCCATTTAGAAGAGCTCGCATAGAACGGATAAGATCTCCACCGAAGCCGCTTCGCATCCAGGGTACTTGACTCATAGGCAACAAAAGAAACAAGGTTGGGGGTTCCCCAGCTTGTTATGGAAGCACGGCCTTGAGCCTAAGCACCCGATCAGCCAACGGGAGGGATGCTAAGGTGGTGGAACTTTGTTGACATGATCTTGGCGAGAATACCAGTATGCCGTGTTCGGTGGGCCCAGAACCTTGAGGCAAGCAGGCTTCTCACGCAAGACCAACATCTCTTCCCTGTCAAACCCGTTCGGCCGTTCTCAGGCGAAGCGTTTCCCCCTTGATCCACAGGTGAAAACGAGCATGCCACGCGGGACCACATTGGTACCGGCTAATGGAAGGGACGGTGAGTATTAGAAATTGTCCTTCGTCCATGCGCCTCAAACTTGGCACCGTCCCCGTAAATGGAGTGGGATAACGTCCAGGTTCGAGTCTAGCGCCGCGTCGATAAAAGGGTACAGGAGACGAAAGGGACCGAAAGAATAGTCGGCAATATGGGGCCTGCCTGCGTCATTCGCTCTGATGCGGCTCCTTCCACCTCCTGACAGGGAAAGTTTTGACTGATCTAGCAAGCAACCGTTCAAACGTGCTGTCCATGGCACAGCACCTGGTTTTCGGAATTGCATGGGAAGAGCAGATTAACAGGGATATCGATATTTCGAAAAGCTGTAAGCATGCCCAGGATCATATCGTGAGGAGTCTTACCAACCGGGTAGTAAGATGTTGTGATGATGGACCTGAATTTATCTGTAATTGGAAACAATATCCACATTGAAGGTTTTGCATTTCGTCATTCAAGCTGGTGTCTACAATTAAACCAAATGCATAGTATTGCTCACGGAACACAAGAAGCGTTTAGCGTAATTAGAATACAGACACACACAAAAAAGCTCTGGCCGTCCTACAGGCTGGATATGGCATCCAAAAGCCTGGTCGCGCCGTCTAGCCAACCTGACTAGGACATATCAAGACGATCTGGATGTCTTTTCTTCACTATTTCGGGTGCTCGTTGTTCTGATTGCAAGCACTGTCGCTTTGCAAGATAACAGAGCAAGATAATTCACCGCTGCACGGGATAAGAATTCGAAAATAATCACCCGGATCGTGATCCTAATGACCGCAGAGCCATATCGTCGACAGGGTTTCTGCGGTACGGGCGTCGTTGCAAGGAATGAAGCGGTGCAAGATCCACCCTGGACGGTCCGATAGAACCTGCAGAATCCTCCGAACTCCTCACCGCATAAAGCTGAGTGGGTGGTTCAGAGCGAAATAGCTGAGCAGGTGGTGGAAGGGAAATGTGAGAATAATTGTTATGGGAGGGTTGTGTGGTTGCAGTTGCAGTTGGATGTGAGTTGGATGTGAATACGTTTTGATCCTGGCCCGTGTCGGGAATTGGTTGAAATATACCAACCGTGGATGAGGGTCGATCAAAATTTGAAGTAGCTTCTCGTGCAGAGCTCAGATAAGTACAAGCCAATTCAGGTCGATAATGTGCGCCCCTGTCTTCGACAGGAGAACCAGTCGCCAATGCTTCCGCATGGCGGGAAGGGGAAGGGGGACCAGAATTTGAAATGGACGTATACTCAGCAGACTGGCCCCGATCAAAAATCGCTCTCCTGTCTCTGCTCGGAGGGTAGGGTTGAGAATCAGGAATGCCAGGCAAAGATGAACGACGAAATTTGTACTCGATGTCCTCAGCTTCAGGTCTCAATGGGGGTAATGTATGAAGGCTTCCAAAAGGCGGGAGAGGTGGGGGCACGGAGTATTGCGGAATTTCTGGTGGATGGTGGAATGCAGGAGGGTGGGAAGCCTGCGGGCTAACTCGGTAAGGTTCCTGGGCTAACGTTGGTGGTGACGGCCCTGGGTAAGGGGTAGATTGGGCAGGATATGCGGCAGGGAATGGGGCGTATGTTCGCGATACGGATGAGGGTACTTTGAATACATCTGTACGGGGGCGGGTATCATCCCCCTTGCGATTCTTGCTGACGCGGGTGCTCTGAAAGGTTCCCTCAGGAACCACGAGCTCACCAACGCCAGGAATATCATCGATGGTGCCAAGTTGGTCGACGGTTGCTTGTGTGAAATAGGCAGCTATTCTGGATCAGGATAGACGTATAAATAAAGTGTGGTTGAGAACTTACTCAGGTGCCATTTTCGGCGACCTTTTGTTGTTTCGACCCAAACTGAGTATGTCTGCTTTACTAAAGGGTCCCAGTCCCGCGGGGGTTGCTTATCGGAACTGCTGAATCAGAATTACTGTGAGGCAAGATCAAAACATTTGTGTGCATATAGTTACCCCGAGTGGCCCGCGTCTGCGGGTGGGGTGTACTTTTCATAGTAGAAGAGGAACTCCTGCAAATACAGAAATGAGCGGCCCCATGTGTCAATGGAAACGAAATGAGACCGCACGTCTCGCACGCGGGAGGGGCTCCAACGACGACCTTCAGTGAAACGCTCGATGCCGAGACCGGTAATTTCAGTGTGAGGACCCCTTTCCTCCCAGGCGTAGACACAACCTGAACGCAAGGCAAGGCGCTCGTCTGCGTCAAGTCGCCTGGTGATCATGGGCAGTACACGACGTTGGACAGCATAGAAGATCTTATGCGCGTCACGGGTAGAGCGGATACGGACATTGGTGCAAGTTGGTCTCTGCTGCATTGCGCGTCAGCTCAGTAAGAGATAGTGAACGGGAGGGAGAGGCACGGGGGGGGAGAAGAAGGGAATGGAGTATATATTCTATCCGAGATCTGGTGAGGGGGATGAGTCTATTGGTAATTTAGTTTGGTAATTAATTAAACTGTTTTCTAACCCAGGGGGCCAGCGGTTGCAGATTTGAATGACAAGATTTTATCAGAAAACTGTCAACGGAAAAGGTAATGCTAAGATAATTACCATAAGCAACCGCAACCTTATTGGTGCAATTGACCCAAAAGGTTGGTCGTCAATCTCGATTGCTGTCCGAAACTCTATCACTTTATTACAACTTAAACACACCATCCACCCAAACAACGAAAAAAAAAATTCTCTACGCATGGTCCACTGAATTCAGAGGGTTAGTACATATCCACATCCTGAGACCTGGGCCCCTCTCCCGGCATACTCCGGGCCGCCCCTTCATATATCTTCAGACCCACCCCTTCTTCGCCCTCACCCTGCAGATCGGTCAACATGCTGAACATACCAAGGGAAGTCCCGCGATCACCGGTCAGAATGTTGTTTCATTCAACCAGACGCCGGCTGTGAAATCTCTTTTGTACTTATCACCCATTCTCTTACATCCCGTTACCTACAATCATGATCCGAGTGTTTCTTGTACCCTTCATCTTTCCAGTGTGACATGGATGTGCATTCCACGGCACTTGATCCTGCCGTCCCTTTCCACCCCGATCGGGGAGTATTCTCAAGACCTCCGCAGTTTTCGATGCGCCATTCTACTATCGACACGTTGCACATGACGTGCAAGTTGCGCAGACTCCACCCGCTGATGACCCACGGCTCCGTCTTTTAGCGATCCCCTGCTTAAAACGTTTAACTACGCTAATTCCCAATCGACTTTCTGTCTCTTACTAAACAAAGTTGGGTCCATCGTGCGTCCTCTACACGTCATGATGACTCGTTCAATCCCACCACGCTCCGGCCCCACCTTTGCGCTCTGTATCGATACGCACGTTGTGTGCTGTACCCTTGTTTCACGTGCTCCTCGGCACCTCGCGAACGAGGTTTGCTAGCCCTCGCACAAACCAAGCAATCCTTGTTATGGGAACATACATAACCCATTCTCTTCCACTGATCATTTTTAACCCCATTTGATTCGATCGTTGGAACGTTCCCTGCCCGCCGTTTATAATAAGAGTCCCCCCTTTCCCATGCCTTTCCCATGGCGGTCAATCCTAATACATCACAACAAATCGTATCTTAGTTACGGCCTAACCGCTCAGGACACACAAATGGGGACCTGCTTTATTTGTTCCCTATTTCTTCGGCTTCATTTCACTTTGGATCCTAACGCCGCCCTCTTCTCAGACGTGTACATGCCGACCAACCTCTTCTGGGACTCTCGAAAGTCTAGAATAAGGTGTGTCCTCTCATCATGGCTGGATGGGCAGAGCTACCTGCATATGGATGAGCGATGCAGGACTCATATTGTACGATTGCAATACTTGTGGTCGTAAACTTTGATGCACAGCCCGACGACGTTCGTTTTCCAAATCCAAACTCTGAGTTATGGACATTATAGAATGCAGCAGCCAGCTGGGCCTTCCCGAGCCCTCATCAAGTCTTGTTGGGCGATGAGAAACGGACCTCGTGGAGTGCTCACATAACCTGCCCGTGCAGGGAAACCTCACCATTCTCGACCAGGGAAGCCTGTCGCGTACAGGATGACACCGGATAAGCAGGCTGTCAATGGTCCAGGAGCCTCCCTCAATATTCAATCGAAAGCCAGGACATAACTAATATGAATAATATGAATAGAGCACCAGGAGTGGATTCCACAAGATGATCGCCAAGTAGTGGCAAACGGCAACTCGCCGCTCAACCAAATTAATTCGGGTGGGGGTCTCATAGGCGGCCAAGTTGTCACCCCTGCCGACACGCCCTGTGCTTGCTTAGGGTGACTGCAACCACGTGTTTGCGCTAAGACTACAGTATCATACACTGTTCCACATCCTGTCTGATAAATACAAATGTACCAAGAAGAGGAAGCCTGTGAGACAGATAAAGCAAGAGAGTCTAATCAGAGTGCAACCTAGTGACCATGATGTGTCCGGATTAGAAATGGAGAATCAAGTCAAGCTAGGGTAAAGGGTCATGAGTATCTTCTCATCGACCGGGTGCCTCTGGGGTGGAGGGAGATTTTGAAGGTAAACAAGTGGTGCAAGCGTTTGTCCTTTTCTTTCCAAACTCGTTGAACTGCGGGGTCGGTTACCACTAGGTATAGGAAGTGGCATCGTACCCTGGAATACTGGATTGAACAAGCGTGTAGGGGAAGGGTATGGAACGAATTGTTTATGAAACGGTGTATGGCTTCTCTGCTCATCTCTGTGCGCACGATGTCGAGGCGGGTGACGAGCGCTTCTATATTTCCCAGGTGGGACGTGGAGATGAGCGAATTCGGATATTTCGGACACCGTTCGTAGGTTATCAGCTGTGTCTGTCGTGAAGTAGGCGACTAGGATCCTGAGTCAGCACAAGACAGTGACCCTTCAGCAAAATTGACACACTTAGGTGCCACTTCCGACGCCCCCGTGATGTCTCGACATACACGGAATACGTTTGTTTGACAAGCGAGGAACGTACAGGTTCTTGGCGGGGATTATTCTGGAGGCGACATCCGGAGCCGAGGCTAGCAAACGAGGTGAGACACCTATAAACAGGCAGAAGACCGTGAACGAACGTGGTATCTGAATCTGAGTTCAAGTCTACGTCAACTGGTTCAGGACCTTTCTCTTGATAAAACAGGAATTCCTAGAAACCCTTGAGTTGAGGCCGCTTGGGGAACACGCTAAAGCGGGCTCACGTCTCGGACACGACTAGGGCCCCATCTATTTGCAAGCCGGTAAGGACGAATCGTGCGCTCGCGAGACAACTTGCCTTTTGCCATCCGTCCATCTTTCAATGCCGAGCTACGACTCTGGTTTGAGAAATGACTGTGAAAGTGGTCTGACCCGTGTACTCACCCCTGTGGCTTCTGGGTTGGGCCCGCGCTCTTCCCAGACAAAGACGCTGCCGGATGAAATCGCCCTTCGCTCCTCTGCATCCAAGCGTCTGGTCACCATTGGTAGCACACCGGTCGCTACGGCATGAAATATGACTTGTGCATCTTGAGGCGATCTGCGAGGAGTTAGAATACATGTTTTGGGGGGATTCAATAGCTTGAATACTGGCGTACCGCACACGAAGTCTCGTACAGGAAGGCCGCTGCATCCTCGATTGCTGAAAGACGGAAATGCGTCGCGCGTGGAAGACGTACGAGTGAGAAGTGGTGGATTTAATGAGCCTGGTATCCAAATTGTATGACTGGGTGAGAATCATTCGATGGTGCTCTCGCAGGCGTCAACGAGGCATTTGGATAGAGTAAGGATACGTGGGGGAAATGCAGGAACGTGAACTTGCCCTTAAATATCAGCGGACCAAGCCTATTTGATGATACCGGTATACTTACCTTTAACTGTTAGCGTGATGTAAAACGGCTGATGGTCGGTTGCGGGAAGGCCCTTGATGGGAAAACAAGGCCGCGTTTTGTAAACGCTCATTGGTAGATCACTGGCCAAGAGAATACAGCAGCTAATAGAGTTTTAGGGACCCCGCCGAGGACCTGAAAATGGATGGGGTGTTGCTCCTTAAGCGTCTGTAATCCGATAAACTGTGCTATCCGTCGTGTATGTGCTTATGTTAGGTTCCCGCGCGCACTGCTTTCTACTGGCGCCGCGTAATACTAATAGGCATGTGCCACTGGCAGCGCCAGCCCTAAACAGAGTTACCGCTGGGGTTAAAATTGATAAGCGATAATTAATTAGGAAAACTTTAATTACGCACTGCAATCGACGAAAATGTGACTGGTAATTACATCAGCCGCGAACACTTGACTATTTCGATTTCCACTTTATGATCCTGTGGCGAGTCAGTCCTGGTTCAGCGCTCGCCCTTTGTCGCATATATCTCCCAAGGCGCCTGAGCTCGACTTGCCAGAACATCGCAGCCATGTCCGTCCAGCAGCCCACTTGGAATGTCCCGACTCGCCAGATAGAAGAGCCAGTCCTCAAGGTGTACAATTCCTTGACCAAGACCAAGGTACGAGTCTGATCATCCATCCACGATGTCCGACAGCGTTCACGTCCGCATAGACGGAGTTCATCCCGAGAAATGGACGGCTTGTCAAATGGTATAATTGCGGCCCTACGGTATACGACGCCTCTCACATGGGCCATGCAAGGTTGGCAATGTTCGATCGAGTCATGGTGATCCCTCCCTCATAGTTCTTAATCTGAAGAAACTATGTCACCCAAGACATCATCCGCAGAATCGTCTCTGATTATTTTGGCTATGACGTTCACTTTGTCATGAACATCACCGACATCGATGACAAGGTGTGTCCCCAGTTTTCTCCATCATCACGTTCCTGACGTGAAAAAGATTATACTACGGGCGCGCCAAAATCATCTTTTTGAGAATTTCCGTACTCAGACGTCTTCGCTCACTCTTGACCTTCTCGCCAAAGTACAAAACGCCTGGCAGTCACATGTATTGGATAAGGTATCCAAAGGGTTACCGGACAGCATCAAGCCTACTGCGGAAAGCATACATATACTGTGGCCGCAAATCGAAGCTATCCGAGATGACATGTTTCAAAAAGCTGAGTGTTTGAAACGAGACGAAAAGTTTGAGATGCATCTTAGCACTGCCGTGGGTCTTTTCCCACTGCATGCAACCATCCTCCGACTATGCACCACAGATTCGTACAGCTTCAGCACTATTGACTGCTCGAAGAGCCCCCAAAGATAGGGAATTTGCCTTGACTCTGTTAGACGAATCCCGGGATATATTATCAGCATCTCTAGACAAAGAGGTGACAACCTTTTAATTAGGTCAGTACACAAAGTTGACTGGTCTGTGTAGTTGAGGGATACGGTGTCCGATCCGTCCATTTTTCGTGCGCTAGCTGCATTCTGGGAGGACCAGTTTTTCAAGGATATGGATCGTCTGCGGGTTCGTAGACCTGACACGTTGACGCGTGTGACGGAGTATGTCCCAGAAATCGTAGAATTCGTGAAACGTATCAGGGAAAATGGCTATGCTTATGAGCATGAAGGCAGCGTGTATTTTGACACCATCATCTTCGACTCCTCGGAGAACCACACTTACGCGAAATTAGAACCTTGGAGCAAAGGGAACAGAGAACTACTTGCAGAAGGCGAAGGTTGGTTCTTGAAACTTTTGACATGAGTTTTGGGAACGACATTTATATCCGCACAGGGGCACTCTCGATTACTACCGGAAAACGTTCCGCATCAGATTTCGCCTTGTGGAAAGCATCAAAACCCGGGGAACCCTCGTGGCCATCACCGTGGGGTCCAGGTCGTCCAGGTTGGCATATCGAATGTTCGGTAATGGCCAGTGCGATATTTGGCGACAACATGGACATACACTCGGGTGGCATTGATCTCGCATTTCCGCACCACGATAACGAGATGGCGCAGTCCGAGGTGAGACAATAACTCCGCGGCCCGAGACGTCCAATCTTTCTCAAGTCGCATAGGCATACCACGGGTGCAACGCGTGGGTTAACTATTTCATCCACACGGGCCACCTGCACATTGAGGGTCTCAAGATGAGCAAATCGTTGAAAAACTTCATTACCATTGACGTGAGGCCGTGGTTTTTACCGCCTAAATCGTTTACCAAAGTGTAATTCGAAATCAGGACATCCTACAAAGGTTTACCCCCCGTCAACTTCGCCTAGCATTCTTATCACAATTATGGAATGCCAAAGTGGATTTTTCCGAGTCGCTCATGACAGGCGAAGTAAAAACGATTGAGGCCACTTTCAATGTACGCGTCACCATGATGCCCAAGTGTATGTATCTGATGTCTCTCCGTAGAACTTCTTCGTGACAGTGAAGGCTCTGTTGTTGGCTAACGAGGGAAAATCGGATGGGTATCATCACTACGAAGAGCCCGAACGGGAACTCACGGATGGGTAACCATGGATTTGAGTTCTACTGTATCCCATCTTACACACAAATTCTTTCAGGCTTAATGACAGCAAACTAGCATTCCGCTCCGCACTTTGCGACTCCTTTAATACTCCCGAAGCTCTCAGAACACTGCGCGATTTGGTCTCACGCACGAATGTTTACATCAACACGCGCGCAAAGTCCCTAAACGTTGCCCTGGTCGAGCAATCAGCTCGATGGGTAGGCGACATGCTGCGGATCTTTGGTCTTGGGGAAGGGGAGAAGCTTGAACTAGGTTGGGGGCAAGAGATCACGAACGATGCATACGCTGCCAACGTAAGCATCCACGCTGTCACGACATCTCTATCTGAACTGTGTCCATGCTAGCGGGAAGAGCTTTTACTTCCATATCTTCGCGCGCTTTCCTCCTTTAGGGACGGTGTCCGACAATTGGCCATTGCCAAAGGAGATGATCCCCTGAAGGAGATCTTGAAACATTGTGATCGGCTTCGTGACGAAGACTTGGTCCCGTTGGGCGTGGCACTGGACGACCAAGAAGGTATCTCGTGCCATTTTTACATTCGTACTCACGCCAAGGTCTCTCCACAGATGGTAAAGCTCTCGTCAAACTAGTTCCTCCGTCGGAATTGATCAAGGCCCGTGACGAGAAGCGGCAGAAGCTCGAGGCTCAGGTAGCCAGAAAAGCGGCATTAGCCCAAGCCGGACAAGAGAAACGCCTTGCGAAACTAGAAAAGGGGCGTACGCCACCCGAAGAGTTCTTCAAACCGCCAAACGTCACCGAGGGCACATATAGTCAATGGAACGAGCAAGGCATACCTACAGCGGACGGTGAGGGTGGGAAGCTGAGTAAAAACCAAGAAAAGAAGCTGTTGAAACAATGGACTGATCAGAAGAAATTGCACGAGGAGTTTTTGGCGTGGCAGCAGCAACAACAACAATAGCGAGTTTCCCCTCGCGTTCTCCAGGCTTTCTCATCCGAGGAGACATGTATCATCAAATATACAGTAGGTTACCAGTTCAGTTGTTACCAATCGCACCCCTTCACAATCAGATTGGCGATGGCTTCTAATCCAAATTTATCCTGCTCGTCGAACCCATCCAACACGAGGCAATCCAGATCCAGAACCCCCAATACCACTTGGTCATTTCCGTTCGATAAAATCAGGGGACAGACGATCTCGCTTTTAGTCTCTCCGTCGCAGGCGATGTGACCAGGATACTCGTCCACATTCGCGACGATTACCGTTTGTTGTCGTAAGAACGCGCCAGCACACACGCCTCGGGCGTGATCTGGTGAGACGTTGATAAATTGACATGCGGGCTTTCCACAGAACGGCCCCAAAAAGAGCGTGTTCTCATTTGTCGTCGCGGTGTTTTGATTTCTCGAAGGTACCCCAGTAAAACGGGGTTTAGGGAAAAGCGACGGGCTGAGGTAGAATCCTGCAATCATGCTGTCAGAATGTGGGGTTCTACGGTCTAGACCGCTTTAAATGTACATGTGGATTGATGGAAATACCGGTCGAGCGAGATGGGATCGAAACGCGATCAGGACCAGGGACCGAAACAGTGCGAACAGAGCGGACGAAAATGTGGCTCACCACACCAGTTCACAGCACGATCGCCATGTCCGAAATGAGGCTTGAACGCGAGGAGGGCGTTGTATATCAGAGAAGATGCGTTGGCCAAGTTCGTCACCTGATAATGACGTTAGCATCGACTGGACGCACGTAGCAAGCATGTCACACCCAATGTCTTTGCGCTTCCAGTAGGTGCTGTAACTGGTCGTGGACGTGGATCCAAAATTCGGCCTTTGAAGTGATCTCTGCAGGGACAAGCGACGAATCTGCGTGAGGCATGTTGTTGGTGTTTCAAAGCACCAAGATCTGCTTGTGAGTATTGCTTATGTAAAGTAGGGGGTTACGCACCCAGCCGTACTTACTCTCAACCACACCACCGAACGCAGGAAGACGGCCCCTCCTACTCATCTAATGAGGTTTGGATGCTTGAATTCGACGAGTGCAGTCAGATACTCGTCCCAAATCCGTTTGCAGACGATAGCTCCACGGTGTCGTCAAGTAACAGTCATGAAACCCTCGTCACTCTAGCACTCGACGCCTCCTCGTCCGAGCACCATCCTCTTCGTAGCCGATCCGTTTCGCCAGCGTGTCGCTGCAATACGCCGAGTATACCATCCGTCGTCGTGGTTGGCAGCGAGGTCGAGACACGGCCTAGGCTGACGAGGCTGCTAAGCTCGTACGGGTCGTCTACCAAAGTGGCTGCTGAGGAAGACCGGACTGCCGATAGCGAGGTACCTTGCGATGGGAGCGATATCATTATACACCCCGTTTGTCCATTCCATCATGTGTCCTTCATATCGCTCACTCTTCTATTCAATCACAGGTCGGTCCCAATGACTCTCTTGCTGGCGTTGCCCTCCGCTATGGCGTTTCCATCGCTGCCCTTCGCCGCGCCAACAAATTATGGCCGTCTGACCCAATCCATCTCCGTACTGAGCTTTTAATCCCGCTCGGGGATACTCTTCACGCCAGGCACAGACCTTCCCACGACGCGAGTACGGACACAAGTTTGCGATCCACTGTCGAATCAACACCTAGTTTGTCTCCTGATCTTGTCGCATCCTCCTTCGTTGCCGCACGGAATATGATCATATCCGTGCTTCCGGCGCGCATATCTTTGGAATCATCAAGTTCGAAGGCAAGCGCGAGCGAGGACCATGAATTGGATGACCTTCGCGCACGCAAGATATCAGGCACCGAGACTCCTTTCGCTGAAGAAGGCTACGAACTCTCTACCCTGGCGGCTCCGCATGCGCAATATAAGCGGCCTGGCATTCCACCGCCATCGCAGGCTCCATGCTCACCTACTAATAAATACCTGGACGACAATCACATACCCCCCGTCGGTGACTTGAATTCGCGGTATATTTCTTCGTCATCCACTACTTCACTAGAGCAGCTGTCTCGTGCGCAGCCTTTTACTGTGCCTCCAGTGCGCACATCGCAGCTAGAGCCGGAACCTGCCATGGAATTGCCTGTCCGTCGTCCCCGCATTCAACGATCATCGTTTATGGATGGTCGGTGCACACCATCAATGTCAAATGCCTTTAAGTAGACCAACGATACACGTTATGGGTATTTTATCTGTTACTGTCACGTCATTAATGGCAGCTCTCGCTTTCATGAGGGTGATTCTTGTTGGCGTTAGAATGCGCATTTAGTTGATATCCTCGCAGCAGGCCTTCCCTCAGGCCCCAGATTCGGCTGCTGTTTATCTTATCGGTAGCAGCTATGCTTGCTGGGGCCGGATCTTGAACAGTTTAACACGACAAGCTGTCCTCGGTGCTCTAAGGAATGTATCCGAGGTTGTCTGACTCGTGATTTTATGGATAGAATTTTCAAAATATAGATATTACTGATTCGATTAGTCAAAGTACTCTGAGTACCACCCCTTGCGACTTTTTTTTTTCGTCTCTACATTTACAATCTACATGTGTCTTGGATCTCACTTTTCTGGACGCAGCTCCATAGACATCAAATAAAAGATTCATCATTGGCTGTTTCTGTCTCTGATGGAACTAGTACGGTCCGGGTAGTCTTCCCGAGCTTTTTCCGGCTGCGTTCTGAGAACTCGCGCTCACCGGCGCTAGTCCTATACAAAACAAAAGGTACCTGTGTTTATCTTCAGCTCCCTGGAGCGCTAATTAATGCTGCTGGCTAACATCCGCAGAAACGATTATGGCTGTCAATTATCCCGGGTACACTGGTGGTGTGCTGGAGGCCCTAGTACAACGCAGACACTTCGGGGGTATGTCGTTCAGTCAATCTCAGTCAAACTCGCACGTCGGGTTCATGTGACTCTCGGCGACTCAGTCTCATCGATGGGCCTCCGCCCGGGAGTCCATCTGACTATTTCAGGACGGACATTCAAGAGAATAAATGATACGACCACGCTTATTCCCTTCACTCTCTTACCTACGTACCCAAGAATCCCGACTACTTCGACATGGATAGGCTAGGGCATCCCCGCCTAAGCGGTACTGTCCTCGTTGCTGCCATCACCTCCGTTTGTAGCTTTGGATTTTGGCTCTTTGGCTATGATCAAGGAGTTATGTCTGGTGTTGTGGTCTCTCAGCCGTGGCTCACACAAATGGGCAATCCGAGCACCGTCATGATTGGTACAATCACGTCTCTTTATGATATCGGTGCCGTCGTTGGTGCCATCATAGCTGCCAGCACTTCCGAGCGACTGGGTCGAAAACAAACACTTATTTTCGGCGCAACTGTCCTCATCATAGGTTCGGTGCTGATGGGCTCAGCATTCGAACGGATCCAGATGATGGTGGCGCGCATTATCACTGGTATTGGTAAGGTTCTCTTTTGCATTCCGAGGGGTCGACTGAACGTCTTCAGGGATTGGCTACATTACGTCGGGTGAACTTCAAGTTCAGCTTCGCATCTAGCCCAGGCTACTCACGATATCTGCCTTACCAGTGTGCCCTGTCTATCAAAGCGAGATAACGTTGCCGGAGCACCGTGGCTGGCTAGTTTGCTGCCAACTGTCGAGCATGCTCGGCGGGCTCTTGCTTGCATATTGGATGAACTACGGATTCTATTTCCACAGCAGCTCAGTGCAGTGGCGCTTCCCCCTGCTTTTTCAATGTATCTTCGCTATCTACGTCATCGCCGTCGCGCTCTGGCTTCCCGAAACCCCGCGCTGGCTCATGCAGCACGACCCTACACCCGATCGGGGTACCACCGTGCTTGCAAAGTTGCGAGGTGTTTCGTCTGATCATCCTGTAGTTCAGCATGAGCGGGCAGAAATCCTGCACGCCATCGCCCTCGAGGCAAAGGAGGCAGGCTCTTGGTCGGACCTTTTCAAGGACCATGGCATCCGGGGAAACAAGCGGTTCTACCTTGCCCTCGGCATCCAGTTTATGCAACAAATGACTGGTACGTCTGTGTAGCAACATGCAATCGCGCGGTGCACGAAATCATTTTCTCAGGCATCAACATCATTACATACTATGCACCAACGTTGTTCCAACAGAGTCTAGGCATGTCACAAGAACGATCTCTTTTCATTGGCGGTTTCCTCCAAGTGTGGTATATCATGGCCTCCTTTGTTACCGTAAGCATATCAGCGACCATACTTCTTTGGCATCTAACTGCAGCATACCGCATATAGTGGTACACTATCGATCGTGTCGGACGTCGCAAGCTCTGGATCTCGATGGCATACATGCAGTGTCTCGTCCTCATACTTGAAGCCATCTGCGTCAAGCTGAACACGTATCGGGCAAGCATTGGCGCTATATTCTTGATTTTTGCTTACGAAGCGTGCTTTACTTGGGGTCGGTCATTCTGTTTTTTGTTGTCTTGTTTATTTCCGATGCGTTCATGTAGGATGGATGGCGACCGTCTGGATTTACCCCCCGGAGATCCTACCTCTCAAGCTTCGTGCCAAGGGCGCCGCGCTTGCAGCTGCCGCCGATTTTCTGGGAAATTTTGTGGTTGGTTATTTCATCACCCCCTTTTTGAGCAGCAGAACGGTGTTGATCCAAGTGGTTGTATTGTAGGTCGTTCAGATCACACCGCCCGCGTTACACAACATTGGATACAAGACGTACATCATCTTCGCAGTCTTCAACTTTGTTAATGCATATATCGTCTGGGCGTTCTATCCCGAGACTGCCGGACTCACGCTCGAGTCGGTCGACGACCTGTTCCGGCGAGCTGAGAAACCTGATGCAGATGGCTCACGCAAGTTTGAATTGCAATGGTCAATCGTTGGGAAGGCAGCGGCCACTGTGGAGAGGGCTAAGAGGGACCGTGTTGCTGGCGTTGAGGGTGCGGTACAGTCACGCATGGCTCGGGAAAAAGAATCCACCGATAGCATGGAAGTGGTTGAGGCGAAACCTTGACAAGTCTACATACCCATGTCATCCCCGGACTGAGTAGGTTCGAAAAAATGACGGATTTCGAGAACTGCAGACTGCAGCTTGACCGCAGCCTCCAGCTGTATAAAGCTGGCCTTAGCAGATAGGGATCGCTGTGCTCCAATTCAAGGTCGGTATGATACAGTGTGTGCGAATGAGAGACAGTGACGACTCATATATATGTATGTGGGGTATGTGGGGTGGGGCTGCCTGAGGACAAACGGTGACGAGCAGGATGGCAAAACGTTGGCACAAACTGATCCTGCAGTGCCGGCGTTACGAGCGCGTATATGGCATCACAGGTGCACATTTATTCACACCGCGTTCCACATGCCTCGTGCCTCGATGTATGTTGCGAGGAAACTTTGCGTTTTTTTTGTTGAATACGAGGTATGAAGATGAGAGAGATTACCAAACAGATAACAGTGGGGCTTTTTTCATCAGCGTCCCAGCCTTGTCAGTTCCGCTCGTGGTGATCACATCTTTACTGGTTACGGCCACCTGTTCGCACTCGTAGTAGTAGTAGTTGTACTATACATCGTCGTCTTGTTGTCATTTCTCTCTCCACCAATACCGTATCATCTTCAACCATCCTAATATCATTTTTGTTTTGTTGCGATCGGCCTGAGTGATCGCGACCCGGGTTGACGAAAATTCCCCGCTTGAGGGCGCGGCCACCTCTTGGCGTCGATCACGTGTTGTCCGCATGAGGAAAACAAAGCATTCGGGTTGTTGTGGTAGCCTTGAACTTGTGGATCTGCAAACCTGGACTGTACCAGACCTTCCTCTCTCACCATGTCCGACTGGTCTCTCTGCTATTGGATACGCGGATCTCCCCTTTATATCTGCAATGCCATCAAAGTATCCCCAGACACGACAGTTCAAGAACTCACAGCGCGCATCCTTTGCGAGCCGTTCACTCTGTCTCTAACGTCATCATTATTGCATGTCTATAAGGTCCCCGACAATAATACAGTACCTGATGACGATTCCATGGAAGATACTCTTGGTGCTTTCTCAATCTCTATGCTGGGTAAACCGTTGCGGGCCACGCGAGCGTTATCGACTTATTTCGAGTCAATCCCGCAAGGGCAGCTCCACCTCGTCATCGGTACGTGGCACTCGACTCGTATGTTTAAGTTGACACCCACGACGATCATCGTTCGCCTCTGCAGATATCCCAAATTTGGTAGTTCGCTGCTGGTGTCGAGGAGTTGACCGTTCCTTTACAGTCAGAGCCTCAGGGCTTGAGACGGTTGATCTGCTCAAGGGTGCGATCAAGGCCAACAAACACAAGGCTCTCAGTGACGTACCTGAGGCTTCCTTAACACTTTACAAGATATCGACCACGGTCGATGATCTCCCTGAGATTCTAAGTGCTACTGGAACGGGGCAGCTCTTGGATGAAGGCCAGCTCCTGGGAGCGGCCTTCAGCGATGTTCCTTTTTCTGAGCACCCAGGTGTTGCTATAGAGTGGCTTGATGAAAGTAAGGAAGATGTTCATAAGGCAGAATGGTGCTCACCCACGTTTCCAGGCGTGGCTAAACCTCCTCCATCGGCGTACCGTTCTGTCGCGAACGGAGATCCGATCGCCAGCGCTCGAATTGCATTCCTCACACACGCTCCAAAGGACAAGCCCTCTACCTCTGGCACGCCTTCCTCTTTTAGGACGCGACAGAACGGTTGCAAATTCATTCCCTGCGGTCGTGCTCTGGATAACAAATACGAGGATGAAGAAACGATCCCGACCACATTACTCCACCCTGTCTTTGGTCAGTTCGTCGACGACTGTCAGAGCATCGAGATCACGGCCAACGACAATCGCCTTGCCAAGGATCTCGAGATCGCCATGTCGAACTTACACAAAAATGAAGCAGAGCGGGTTGAATGCGTCAATGAGGTACTCGGGCGTCATCAGATCCATTTTACAATCTCCAAAATCCAAAAGACGGATTATTTGGTGGACGGAGATATGTCAGTGAATGGACATCGCTATGTGATCGCTGAGTTCAAGAACGAAGCCGGGAGTACTTCGGCGGAACCGTATTTCGAAGCGATAGCATATTATCTGGAGTCAACTAGGGAGCTCGCCGCAAAGCACCCGAGGTCTCCTCTTCCATGTTTGCTTCTCACTATTTTCGGTCAGTACCCGTCAATCTATCATTCTTCTTGGTTCCACCGATTTTTTGCAGGGCCGTACATTGTCTTCGCCGGCGCTGCCTGGAACCTGCGACCGACCATACAAGTGCTGTCGACGCCCATCGCGTTTCATTTTCACTCCACCGATACCCAGAACCAACTTACCGTGGCACGTCACATGGCTGCTTTTCGCAAAGCTACCCACACGCTAGAAGAGTATTACAGGAGCCTTCGAGCAATGACTCTTTCCGACACGATTCCGCCACCCATGCAACTTTTCCCGCATCCAACGACTTACACATCAATTTTGGACAAAACCACAAAAAGGTTCAAGTACAAGGAGGAAGTAGTCAAGAAGAAGCTAATATTTTTCGCAACCGACGAGAACGGCGTTGAATTCTGTATCAAATTCGCTCGAGCCTATTCGTTTGACGCCCATGAATATCTAGCCTCCCTCGAATGTGCCCCGGTCTTGCGAGGGATCGACGAAATCCCTGGTGGCTGGTTCATGGTCGCCTTCGAGGCACTCCGTGGGTTTGAGACTCTCGAGGCCCGCAAGCAAGATCTTCCACCATCTGCCTTCACTGAGATATCCGAGAAGCTGACCAAGTTCCATGAAGCTGGTTTCGTCCATGGTGATATTCGTGATGTGAATGTCATGGTATCAAAGACGGAGACGGACAAGCGCATAATGATCGTCGACTTTGACTGGTCGGGAAGGATTGGAGAGGCACGATACCCAGCGCACGTGAACACTACAACAGTAACACGACCACCAGATGCTCTTGATGGGAAGAGTATTACAGCAGCGCATGATGATTTTATGCTCGCTGACATTCGTCGATCCAAGTGTAAGAATTAGATCATAATACATACTTGGTATCCAGACTTGCGCTCGTTACAGCGGTTTGCAAAAGTCTGTGCAAAATGCAAAATCCAGTTTTGCCCGGCACAGACTGCCAGAGAAGGACCCCAGAAGCAGCCCTAGACACATTTGGTAGGAGGAAACAAAAAATGCTTTGTGTTTTTTTTTGTTGGATATGAGGAGGGGGGGTTGTATATGTTGCAGTGATGAGTCTGAGTAGAAAAGACAATTTCCTGCTAAACTATAGACAGGAGAATTGTGACAAAGCCTCATCAGATTTTTCTACTGGGTTTATATATAGTCATGAGATGACTAATCATATTTGTTAAATCTTGTTACCAAGATTTCCCATGAGCTGAGTCATAACAACACAGCTATTACCAATCAAGAGATAGGTATACTAATGATAATTACTAATGTTTCACATGCCACTTAAGTGATGAGAATTGTGCCTGAAGTACATATATCCCTTAAACCCCAAGGAGTCTGAGGCCTGCTGTAGAAATGGTGCTAGTGAGGATGTACCAAAGGTACTCACTTGGTTTGGTTGCTAGGCCTGCTGTCACACATTGTAGTAAGAGAACAAGATCAATTAGAACTCAGATGAGCTGAGTTTGAAGTACATATACTGACTGACTACATGTATTATGTAATCAGTATATTATATAATACTAATATACATTCAACACTCCCCCATGTTATGCTTGTGGCACTAACAACTAGACATTCAGGTGGCACTCTTGAGCAGCTGTTACGCTGGAGTGCGAAACAACTAGCAGCGAGCACTTGAATAGGGGCTCGAGCCTAATCGGGAAGATGGCCGACTCGCGTAGACGACGCTATTGGGCTTCTGCAGAGCAAGTGTCGGCGAGATGTCGTATGGTGGTGACCAGATGAGATCGAGCTGAGGCTTATCGGCTCTATCGGCAGATGGGGTATAAGCTAGATTGCTAGGCACTTGGTAGATGCATAGAATTAGCTAGGGAACTTGTACTACTCTAAGTACGCGTATATATACTAATAGATATTGTGCACAGACCGAGCTGTGTGTGGCAGTGAGGGCAAAGGGTTATGAGTTGTGTCGAGTCATAACGGTGAATGAAGAAGCGGCAAAGTGCCGGTAACGAGGGAGCGAAGCTCCGAGTAAGGTGGCGACATTGTCAGCGAATGAGAAGTGCTGAATACAAAGTGACGATGTCCACGAGGTGGGGCCCACAGGGCAAAGGGGACGCGAATAGTGGAGCCCTTGGATATGGGTCTCAATGTGAAGGCAGGGATACATTGTAATCTAGTCACATGCTAGTCACGTGATGAACCAAATGTCATTGGATAAAGAAGAAGAGGACGTGACAGCTCAGCTGTGGGTCCAGCCCGACGGGGCAACAACATAGGGGCTATCTCAGTGTAGCAGCACTGAGACTTGTGGAAAGACCGGGGAAGTGGATGGCGTCCACTTGGCAACTAGGGAGCGGGCGATGGGCGGCATCGCAAGATGGCGGGGGCGGCGGGGACGCGTGAGCATGGGAAAACGAGTGGCGGGGTATGCTTAGGGGTAAAACTGTAACAGCAGCCACAGAACTCTTGGAAGCAAGCTAAGTCTCAGACTATGTTGTAGTGCTGGCACTAAGAGTCTGGAATGAAGCTAGCTGCTAGCAAGTATATTGCATAGAACTAGATGGGGATTTACAAGTACATGGCAATGTATTTATACTAAGGGGATCTGGGCACAGACCAGGGCCTGATCGGATCACATGAGTTGTCGAGAGTTAGTATGAGTGAAGACAAGTCAAAAGGACTAAAGTGGAATGAATACTCTAGAAGATTCTGGAGTATGAAGGAAAATAGCATCCAAATGGAAACATGATGACTAAGTGGAATGGCTAAGTTGTACAATGAATAGGGGTTAGGCCCTATGGGTGAATGATAATCCATAGAGAATGAAGGAAAAAGCATAGCAAATCATAACACCCCATGCTAAGCATCACTCATAAGAGGTACACAAGCAACAAAGAGATGTAAGGTACACTCATGTTGAGCCAGACTATAGGTGCTAAGAAGCACACTAGATGAGTGGCAGGTGCGGAAGATGCACACTGCATGAATCTAGTTTATAAAGCACCATTGTGGTGCATTGTAGAATATGAGTCCCAATTGTGATTGGAACTGATCCAGTTTTACATGCCCAAGGTTCTTAGTGAACATATGTATTGGTGGGATTGGAAGCCCCTTCAACAAAACCAATCCTTCATGTACAAATTCCTGTACACCATGCCATTTGATATCAACATGTTTGTTACATTTTTCAGTAATGGGATTAGATGCCATAAAGATGAAACCTTGGTTGTTGCCACATATAGGTATAGGGGCGAGCTGGTAACCAATTTCCTCAAGTAGTGAACAAATCCAAACTACTTGCTTGCTACAATCAGAAAGTGCAACATATTCAGCTTCTATAGAGGAATAAGCTATCCAGCTTTGTTGCTGAGATTGCCAACTGAAGATGCAGTTCACTAGTTTGATAAACCAGCCAGTCTGAGAGCAATGTGAGTTGGGATTGGAAGTAGGGATCTCATTACCTGTTGGAACTGAGATCATAATTCCAGGTCTACTGGGCCATTGTGAGATAATGGGTAATAATCCTGTGGAAGAGGAGTCAATGCAACTTAGGCATGCTGCATTCCAAAATACTCTAGAGCTTTTTCTAAAAAGGTGTTGTAGGGAACACATATTCTTTATGCTTGCAGTTGCTCCTCTTTCAGGTGATTCAGCACTCACATGGATCACAAACATTACTTGCAACATTCCACACTCCCTTTTGTTACACTGATGCACATAACGAGCTAGCAAGCAAGCACTTAATAGGGGCTTGAGCCTAATCAGGTAATGGCTGACTCACATAGACAACACTATCAGGTTCCTGCAGAGCAAGTGTCAGTGAGATATTGAGTGGTGGCAACCAGACAAGATTGAGCAGACTCTTATTAGCTCTATTGGCAAGGATGGGGTATAAGCTAGATTGCTATGCACAAGATGAATGCATAGCAGAGACCTTGGATATGAGTCTTGGTGTGCTAGTCAAGGTGCATTGTAATCTAATCATGTGCTAGTTATGTGATGAACAAAATGTCATTGTATAAGGAAAGAGAGATGCAACAGCTCAGCTGAAGGACTTGGCCTGGTGGAGTGAACAATAGGGGCTATCTTTGTATCTTGGAACAGAGACATCTAGGAATGACTGAGAGAGTGGACAACAGTCCACTGGTGACTGGGGGAGCAGGTGATATGCTGTATTGTGGGGACAGTAGGATGGTGGGACATGTGAGCATGGGAAAATGAGTGGCAGGGTACACTTAGGGGTAAAACTGTAACTGTTACGCTGATAGCACACAATTACTAGCAGCGAGCACTTGACTAGGGGCTCGAGCCTAATGAGGAAAGTGGCTGACTCGCGTAGATGACGCTATCAGGCTTCTGCTGAGCAAGTGTCTTCGAGATGTCAAGTGGTGGCGACCAGTCGAGATCGAGTAGAAACTTATCAGCTCAATCGGCAGATGAAGGGTATACTGCTAGATTACTATGCACTTGGTAGATGCGTAGAATTAGCTAAAGAACTCGTACTATCCTAAGTGCGAGTATATATACTAATAGATATCATGCACAGACTGAGCTGTGCATGGCAGCGAGGGCAAGGGGTTATGAGTTGACGTGAGTCATAACGGCAAAAGGTGGAGTGGCAAAGTGCTGGTAATGAGGGAGCGAAGCTCCGAGTAAGGTGATGACATCATCAGCGAATGAGAAGAGCTGAAGGCGAAGTGACGATGTCCACAAGGTGTGGCCCACAGGGCAAAGGGGACGCGAACGGTGGAGCCCTTGGATACGGGTCTCGACGCGAAGGTACTGACACATCGTAATCTATTCACATGCTAGTCACGTGATGAACCAAATGTCATTGGATAAGAAATAAGAGGACGCGACAGCTCAGCTGAAGGTCTGGCCCGACGGGGCGATGAGACAGGGGCTATCTCAGTGTAGCGTCACTGAGACTTGCTGGATGACCAGGGAAGTGGATAACGTCCACTAGGCGACTAGGGAGCGGGCAATGGGCAGCATCATGAGGCGGCGGGGATGGCGGGGATGCGTGAGCATGGGAAAACGAGTGGCGGGGTACGCTTAGGGGTAAAACTGTAACATTACCCCCCGTACAAGATTGAAACTCCTGGTTCAATCAAACTCTAGATGGCGGCAGCGATGATGAGGGAGCGAGTGGACGTGGGGAAGTCTTTCTGATGACGAGCCTTGTATGCTCGCAGCAACGGCATGGAATTGTCCAGATTCCCTTCGGGTTCCCAGGTGTTTTCAGCGGCGGAGTAGCCTTTCCAGGAGACCAAATACTGTCTCCGGTTTCTGGTGCCTCTGTGAGAGAGGATCTTTTCGACTTCGTACTCCTCTTCGCCTTCTATGGTTTCTGGGGCGGGTTCGTATAGTTGGGGCCGTGCTCTGGGGTCTCCCTGTAAGACGACAGGAGAGAAGCATGGAAGATGTCATGTATCTTCCAGGTGGGAGGGAGTCGTAGGCGAAACACGATGGGAGAAATCACTTGTGCCACCTCAAAGGGGCCTTCCCGTTTCGGCACAAGTTTGCGCGACTGGTATCTGAGCCTGAGGTTGCGGCCTGCTAGCCATACTTTATCTCCAACCTTCCAGGGTTTGAACTTCGTCGTAATCCGCTCTTTCATAAGGCGCTGTGCCTTGTCGTGTGCTTCTGAGGCTTCCTCGCGACTTGCGGCTAAGTCCGAGAGCCTTGCTTCTAGTGCCGGTAGGAACGTCCGTCCTAACGCCGGATACACGTGTGGTTCATAGCCGATCATTAATGAGAACAGCATCTTTCCTGTGACCGAGTGCGTGGTCGAATTGTGTGAAAACTCTGCCATGGGGAGTATGCTGGCCCATCTGTCAGGGCGTCCATCGCAAAATATGCGGAGGTAGGTCTCCAGCTCCTGGTTGACCCTTTCTGTCTCGCCATCCGTCTGGGGATGATATGCCGAGGATAGGGCAAGGTCGTATTTTAGCAGCCTTGCTAATTCCTGTGCAAAGGCTGAAGCGAATTGCGGACCACGGTCTGAGATGCATCAGTCGTGCAGACCGAATCTGGTGAAGACTTTGTCGAAAAAGAGTTGGGCGACGCCTGCTGCATTGATTGTCTTGTTGCAAGGTATGAAAATTACCCCCTTTGTAAGGCCATGGTCTACCACGACCATTACCGAATCAAATCCCATAGACTCCGGGAGATCCGTGATGAGATCAATGGATACTTGTTGAAATGGCTGTGTGGCGGTGCTGGATAGCGGGGTAAGGCCGGGTACCATTGGGTGTGTGTTGACCTTGTTTGCCTGGCAAACTGCGCAACCTGTGACAAATTTCCGAATAAACGAGCCCATTCCGGGCCACCAGTAGTCCCGCTGGACTAGGTTCTGAGTCCTGAATATACCTCCATGGCCACCGGTGGGGCCCTCATGGAGTTCCTTTACTAAAGGGTGTCGCGCCTCCTCTGGCACGTAGAGGCGACCCTTGTAGTACAACTTGTCGTTTTCGAACAGCCAATCGTGGGGGGCTGAATGAGGGAATATGGGGGAATTCTCGTACATAGCCGACAGTGCTTTCTGTATGAGCGGGTTGTTCTCGGTAGACACGACCATCTTTTCTGCGAGCACGGTGTCGAGCGCGTTAATGAATACGGAATCAGGAAGTAAGACAACTTCCTGATTGTCGCCTGAGGTGTCAACCTCGTCGTGGCGAGAGAGGGCATCTGCTGGGCCCATAGCTGTTCCGGGGAGGTGGTGGAACTTGATGTCATAATCTTGCAGATACATCATCCACCTTGCTTGTCTTCTTGACAACTTGTTTGGCTGACGGAAGTACGTCAGATTCTTGTGGTCAGTTAGTATCGTTACGGGATGACCAGTCCCCCTGAGGTAGTGACGCCATTCTTCCAAGGCGTGGATGACAGCCAATAGTTCCCTGTCATATATGTCGTAGTTGCGCTCTGCCGGGGAGAGCGTCTTGGATAAGTAGGCACATGGGTGCAAATCCCCATTGCCGTCGTTCTGCATGAGCACAGCTCCTGTTGCCGTGAGGGAGGCGTCCGTCATGACCTTGAACTCCCGTGTCGTGTCTGGCATCGCCAGGACAGGCTGCTGTAGGAAGATCTCCTTGATCTTCAGGAAAGCGCTTTCGTGTTCAGGGGTCCATTCCCATTTCGTGCTCTTCTTCGTCAAATCGTGAAGAGGCCGTGATATCGCCGAGAAGTTGCTTATGAAGCGGCAATAGAAGTTACAAAATCCGATGAACGATCGGACTGCCTTTACTGATGTGGGCGACTTCCATTCCTGGATCGCCTTGAGCTTCGTGGGGTCCATCTGGACGCGGCCCGCTCGGATCACCATTCCGAGGTATTCGACTTCGTCGGTGTCGAAGAAGCATTTCTCCAGCTTCAGGAAGAGCTTGTGCTCTCGTAGTCTCTGTAGGACGCGGTGTGTCCTTTCTTCGTGAACTCCGGCTTCTTCGGAGTGAATGAGTATGTCATCCATATAGATGACAAGCCATCCTTCGGCTATCATGTTGCCGAAGGTGTGATCCATGAGGGCTTGGAACGTCGCCGGTGAGTTGCAAAGCCCAAAGAACATGACTGTTGGCTCAAAGAGCCCCTGCGGTGTTATGAACGCGGCCTTCCAGCAGTTGCTGGGCTTGATAAGGACATTGTTATATCCCCAACGAATGTCCATCTTCGTGAATATCTTGGAGCCTTTCAGGCGGTTGACAAGGTCTCCAATGAGCGGTAGGGGGTAGGCGTTTTTAATCATATGGGCGTTCACGTGCCTATAGTCCTGACAAGGACAGAGGGATCCATCTTTCTTTCCTACGAAAAAGAAAGGGGCGGCTTGGGGTGACTTCGAGGGGACTATCTTCCCTGTCTTCAGGTGTTCGGCTACGAACTCTTTGCATGCCTCCGTCTCCTTAGGATTGAGAGGGTAGGCCTTGGCGACTCGAGGGAGGAAATCTTTGTCCAGGTCGATCGCGTGGTCGAATGACCGTGATGGGGGAAGCTCGTCGAGATTCTTCTTCTCGAAGACGTCTTCAAATCCCCTGTACTGAGCCGGAAGCGTCTTCTTCGGCTTTTCTTCCTTGGCAGCTATCTCCGTCGATACTGTCGCTTTGCGAACTCCATATGTTCGTCTTGCACTCTGGTCCAGGCGCTTTTTCCAGAGGTGTGCCATCCTCGTGTCCGGGTCCATGTCGAGGTACCGGATGAGATATCGTTGTGTTATTGCCCAGGGGTCATCAGGGCGTCTCTCTGCAGGTTGATCTGGGAATACGACTCTTCCAGTCATCCAGTCGATGTCGGGGTTGGCGTCGTGAAGCCATGGCAGCCCGAGGATGACATTTTCTTGTCCTACGTTGAGAATTAGGAATTCTCTGAGTTGTTCTGTTCCTCCTGTCTGGAGGATCATCGTCGTTGAGTATCGTATGGTCCCTCCTTTGTTCTTGGAACCGTCGACGTTCTGAGCTACTAGCTCCTTGGTTAAATGTTTAATGGGGAGATTGTTTCTCTTGACAAAATCCCTGTGGACAAAACATCCAGATGCTCCGCTATCCACCAGCGCTGTGGTGTCGAAGACTGGCCCATTCTTGTTGGCACATAGCACAACCGGGATGTGCATGGACTGGGCTTTCTGTCCAGTTGAGTATGTGAAGGCGGCAATTGTCTTGGGGTGCCGCTCAACCTCGGGGGAGGGGAAACTGTGGTCTCCCATAGCGGGGATCTTGGTCATCCGCTCTACTGATAGTTCGTCGTCTGCTCCTCTCTTGACTGCTGTTGTCCCAGGAGCGTCGTAGAAATGTTCTATAGGGGTTTCTGCCCTAATAGGAGGAATCGGGGGTAGATCGTCATCGTCTTCCTCGGTGGCGATGAGATTTGGCACGTCCACGTGCATGGGTCCTGGGGTCTCCAGGGGCGTCTCGTATGAGGTCTCCTCGGTGGTCTCGTTGCTGCTGCTGACCTCCCGACGTCTTTTCTTGCGCTCTTGCGCGTCTTCTTCTTCTCGGATCCTTTTTCCGAGGATTTCTTGTGCTACCACGGCGGCTTGGTAGGCTTTTCTTAGGTCTGCAGGTGAGGTCGCTCGTTTCGACCTCCTTAATGTCAGCTTCATATCAGCAGCCGGTTTCTTTTCATCTTGGCCTCTGGACTTCTTTCTCCAGAGGGCGATCAACTCGTCAGTTGTCATTGTTGCTTCTTTTAATTCTGCCCCAGGGGTCATCTCCTCCTTGGGTTCGGCAGTAGTCTCTTTTGGTGCGGGTAGTGCTGGTGTCGGCGCAGGCTTCCTTGGTGTGAGCGCGGGTCTCCTAGGGATAGGTTGTCGGTGTATGAATGGCTTGCTTCATTGTACCAATGTAAACCCCTCGGAGTCCACTGTTGGCTCGGGTTTACCTGTGCTTGACCCGGATATCGGCGATCGGGGTGAGACTCTGTCGATGAGAGGACATGGGGCGATATGTTCTGCCAGCGTCTTGGCAGCAGGTTCCTCTTTCTTCTTGCTGAAGGCATTTTCTAGGCGACGGTGAATTGTATCTTTGCTGATACCTCTCGACTCCAGTGTCTGGAGGAGTTCCTTTACCGAGGGCTCCAATGTGGAGGCGGCTTGGACTTGTGATGTAGGCTGCAGCAGGGAAGAGGCGCGTCTGGCATTTGTTGCAAAGGCAACGCGCAGTCAAATGCTAGCATGTAGTACCCTGCCACAGGCAGTCCAACGACAGTTGCTGCGCTACACAAAGCACAGGCAAGATGTGTGATCAAGGAGCTTCAACTTAATCCTCAACTGTTGCCAGCGAATAGACAAGTGGTTAAAACTAGGGAATCTGTTATAATCGTATCTCTTATAACTATCTTTTGCGTTTGGACTTCGTCATATTTCTCTTTCAAAGGTCACGTGACTTAGCGCACGTGATCGTGGGATTATACATGTGACCACAGGCTGACTAAGCATATGACGTCATGGTCCAGACTGGCCCAGACTCTATGACATCACGCCTCATGTATTTAATCTCCGTTTGCTTCTCTTCTTTTTGATCACCGTCGACTTCTATTTCTCATCATCGTCGACCCGTGACTCACTTCATATATACTTGTATAGTAACTAGTCTCACGCACTGCTTGGTCTGTGCGCATTCCCTTGTAATATAAAAGGGCTTGTGGTTGCGGCTAGGATTCCCTAGCTTTAACCACTTGTCTTATTCACTGGCAACAGTTGAGAAGATTAAGGTCTGAGCTATCCTCATTACACTCGCCAGCTATTGTGTTTTAGCTGCAACAGTTGCGGAACCCCGTGTGCCACTTGATAACTCCATTGTCTCGTAACAGAATCCTAGTCTAACCACGAGCCTTTATATATTATACAGAGATGCGCACAGACCATGCTGTGCGTGTGATGAACTACTATACATGGCTAGACTAAAGAAGAGAAGCGCAACGGTGATTAACCACACGAGGCGTGGGGATCATAAAGAAGAGAAGTAAACGGAGATTAAATACATGTGTTGTGACGTCATAGAGTCTAGGCCTGGTCTAGACCATGACATCATATGCTTAGTCAGCATGAGATCACATGTAAGTTCCCACGATCACGTGCGCTATGTCACGTGACCTTTGAAAGTGAAAATGACTAAGTTCGAAGTGAAAGTGTACAAATAAATGTTATGATTATAACAGCGTTCCCGATGTTCCAGGCTCTCGCAAGAGGTGGTGGAAGATGTTTCTGCGGGGTGGAGGTTACGCGAACCTGTACTGGTGGGGACGAAGCGCGTCTGGCTTTCCCGATCTCCCGTGCCTTGTCGAGGGGGGAGAGTTTCCTTGGGGTGGTGGTGGCGGTGCGTATCTGCGCGGGGGAGGAAGAGGCACGCATGGCTCTTCCGATTGCTCTTGCCTTTTCGATAGGGGAGCCAGTTCGGCGGGCTGCTCCCAGGGAGAGGGCTTTCTGAAGCGGGGTCTGTCGGGTGGCAGGGAGGGAGACTGCGCGTACTTGCGCGACGGGGGAAGAGGTACGCATGGCTCTTCCAATGGCTTTTGCTTTCCAAAGCGGGGAACGGCAGGTGGCAGGGCAGGTGACAGTCGTGAAGGCTTCTGCCACAGCAGGATGAATGTGGTAGGGGTTTCGGCAATCTGCTCGCAAGCAGGTAGAGGGCGTGTCTTCTACCACAGTAGGATGATGGTGGAAGGGGTTGTGACACACTGCTCGCGAGCAGGTGATGGCGGCAGTGGCGATGGCTTGGACAATCTTGTCCTCGGTCTTCTCAGCGAGAAGGGCGTACCTGTTGTTGAAAGACATGGCGATCTCGGGGCGACTTCACAAAGTTGGAGATGGCGGTGGGCTGGGGGCGGCTTTACTGTTGGAGAACAGAAGCGAGTAGAGAGCTAATTCTTTTGTTACGCTGATAGCGCACAATAACTAGCAGCGAGCACTTGACTAGGGGCTCGAGCCTAATGAGGAAAGTGGCCGACTCGCGTAGATGACGCTATCGGGCTTCTGCTGAGCAAGTGTCTTCGAGATGTCAAGTGGTGGCGACCAGTCGAGATCGAGTAGAGACTTATCGGCTCAATCGGCAGATGGGGTATATGCTAGATTACTATGCACTTGGTAGATGCGTAGAATTAGCTAAAGAACTCGTACTAGCCTAAGTGCGAGTATATATACTAATAGATATCGTGCACAGACCGAGCTGTGCATGGCAGCGAGGGCAAAGGGTTATGAGTTGACGTGAGTCATAACGGCAAAAGGTGGAGCGGCAAAGTGCCGGTAACGAGGGAGCGAAGCTCCGAGTAAGGTGGCGACATCGTCAGCGAATGAGAAGAGCTGAAGGCGAAGTGACGATGTCCACGAGGTGAGCCCCACAGGGCAAAGGGGACGCGAACGGTGGAGCCCTTGGATACGGGTCTCGACGCGAAGGTACTGACACGTCGTAATCTAATCACGTGCTAGTCACGTGATGAAACAAATGTCATTGGATAAGAAATAAGAGGACGCGACAGCTCAGCTGTGGGTCCGGCCCGACGGGGCGACGAGACAGGGGCTATCTCAGTGTAGCATCACTGAGACTTGCTGGATGACCAGGGAAGTGGATAACGTCCACTAGGCGACTAGGGAGCAGGCGATGGGCGGCATCGCGAGACGGCGGGGACGGCGGGGATGCGTGAGCATGGGAAAACGAGTGGCGGGGTACGCTTAGGGGTAAAACTGTAACAGTAACACCTTTTATCTTTCCTTACCAAGTTCTGACCAATTCTGATAATTCTGTGGCCATCAAGATTCTGTAGAGATGGTGCATGTGAGGATGTACTGAAGGTACTCACTGTTTGGTCATTGGAGGCTTGCTTGTATGCACATTGTGTTATAATCATAACATTTATTCGTACATTCAAACTTTGGACTTAGTCGTTTCAAATCAACTTTCACTTTCAAAAGGTCACGTGACTCAACACACGTGATCGTGGGAACTTACATGTGATCTCCTGCTGACTAAGCATATGATGTCATGGCCTAGACCAAGCCTAGACTCTATGACATCATGACACATGTATTTAATCTCTGTTTACTTCTCTTCTCTTTGATCGCCACGCCTCGTGTGGTTAATCACCATTGCGCTTCTCTTCTTTCTGATCCCCGTTGACCCTGTAGTCTAGCCATGTATAGTAGTTCATCTCACGCACAGCTTGGTCTGTGCGCATCTCTGTACAATATATAAAGGCTTGTGGTTAGACTAGGATTCCCTAGTTTTAACCACTTGTCTATTTGCTGCTGGCAACAGTTGAGGATTAAGCTAGAACTCCTAGTTCATACTTGCCAGGTATTTATGTACACCTGCAACTGTTGTGGACCCTGTGTGACAAAGTATTCATACTGGCATTCGACCATGTGTTGCTAGCATAACACATTGTAGAAAACACATATTCT
Source organism: Butyriboletus loyo (assembly GCA_038093515.1). Taxonomy (NCBI): domain Eukaryota; kingdom Fungi; phylum Basidiomycota; class Agaricomycetes; order Boletales; family Boletaceae; genus Butyriboletus; species Butyriboletus loyo. Next base: position 59,062 of record JBBPSI010000086.1, read on the forward strand.
CTAGGTTGCAGTTGCTCCTCCTTCAGGCAATTTAGCACCTGCATGCATCACAAACCATCACTTCACAATTCTATTTACTTCCTTCCATGTTTCTCACCAAGTTCCAACCTATTCCAATATTTCCGTGGTCATCAAGATTCCATGTCAAGGTTCTGTGTGTTTGGAAAGTGTTCACAGGTGGGTTTCTTTCTATTTGATCTTGTACTTATTATATACAATTGACTTCTATGACACCTGCTATGATTATGTATATTCTGTCAATGATTTCTTTGAAATTTATACTTAGCTTTCACTTATCCTTAGTGTTTTAAGTCTTGGAAAATGCCCAGACTATAAAAAGGATGTAACTACAACCCAAAATACCACTTTTTGACTCTCCTGCCTCTCTATGTGATCATCTAGTCACCTGCTATCCTTGTTCCTTGATCTTCAAGCCATAGCCAATGGATTCCATCCATCTCCTTGTATTTCCATGTCCTCTCCAGTCCATTGAATGATGCTTAATGGGACTGAGAGTGAAGAACCCTGCTATAGGAAGAACTCAATCCAATCAAAAGCAAAGAAATAAGAAAAGGGTGTGATATGATCAACCCCCAAAAGAAGTAGAGAGGTAAGGAAGAGATGAACACCAGGGAAGGTCATTTCCACTGATGTCATTACAGAAAACCCAATATTCCAGACTTCCTCCACTATGGAACAGACTGGAGAGGACAAAGAAATGCAAGAGGATAGATGGAGTCTATTGGCTATGGCTTGAAGATTGAGGAACAAGGATGGTGGGTGACTAGACAATTGCACAGAGAGGCAGGAGAGTTGAAAAGTAATATTTTAGATCATAGTTACAACCTTTTTATAGTCTGGGCATTTCTTAAGACTTGAAACACTAAGGATAAGTGAAAACTAAGTAGAAACATCAAGGAAATTGTTGACAGAATGTATATAATCATAGTGGTTGCCATAGAAGTTGAACATATATAATAAGTACAAGATCAAATAGAAAGGAACCTACCTGCGAACACTTTTTGGACATACAGAACCTTGATGACCATGGAAATATCAGAATAGGATGGAACCTGATGAGGAACAGGAATGGAAATGAAGGGAGTTGTGAGGTGGTTGTTTGTGATGCATGTGAGTGCTGAATTGCCAGGCAGAGGAGCAATTGTGACCTAGAGGATATGTGTTCTCCACACCATTCCACAGCAGAGGAAGTCCAGAAGTATGGGTTTTCTGTATAGGCATCAGTGGAAACAACCTTCCCTGGTGTTCATCTCTTCATTTCCTCTGTACTTCTCTTTGGGGTTGATCATATCACACCCTTTTCTTTATTTCTTTGCTTTTGATTGGATTGAGTTCTTCCTATAGCAGGGTTCTTCACTCTCAGTCCTGTCAAGCATTATTCAACTGGATCCCACCACAAGGGAAGTAGAAGCATCAATGAGAAGGACCCTTTGGTCCAATTCACAGTTTGTTGAGCTTGAAAACCTGCTCGTGCATTTCCAGAATCTCAATATCTCCAAGGATTCCTCCTAACACCTGTCATCACTACCAATTCCGACATGATCTGGATCACTGAGAGCTTATTTGAAATTCCTGTTGATCTAGCAATGGACATTTCTGACAACCATCACCTGCCAGACTTGACACAGGTTGACAGCTGTCAAGACTCAATTCCTGGAAACCAGATAACCATGACAGCAGTCCATCACACCTTGACATTGGTGCTGGATCTCTTGGGTTTTGAATAGCCTGGTGTTCCTGGCACCTTCACCTACTCATCTCCTCATCAAAATCCATATATTGTCCATCTTCTGAAATCACTGGAATCCAGAGGATCTTTGTTAACACCTCTGACTTTGTCATCTCCACATTCACAACAAAACACTCCAGACTTCTTCTCCTTGTCATTCCTCTTCCAGCCAACACAACATATATCCCTTGATCTCTTGGATTCAGTGCTGGAACATCACGGAATTGCTATTATTGTGCCTGAGGATCATCCTACTATCAAATCCACACCAAACCCTTCACCATCACTATCACCAGCTCCACAATGAGCCATGCCTCATGCCTTCCAGATGCCTCTTAGAGGTACCCAAAATGCACCCAAGTTCAATAGAAAGACCTCCACACAGCTTCCACAATACTTAGAGGACATCAAGTTCCTCAGGGTCTCTGCCAATCTCATGGAATTACAACAAATACAAGCAGCAATCCATTACATGGATCTCAATGAGGCTAAGGTTTGGAAAACCTTGCCTTCAGCCTTGGGAGATGATTGGGAGTTATTCATCTTAGCAGTTAAAGATCTATATCCCAGATGCGAAGGGGACAACTGGTATTGTCAAGCTGACCTTCAATATCTAGTTCAGGATTCCAAGGCTCATGCAATGCACAGCCAAGAGGATCTTGGAGAGTACTGATGGAAATTCATAAATATTGCATCCCTCCTGATTGCTACTAAGAAGCTTTCAGAGGTAGAGCATGATTCTCTTTTTCTTTCTGGATTTCCGCAGGATGTGGAGGAAAGGATCTGACCCCAGCTATCTATAGTCCAGTCAGACCTCCACCCTGATGATCCATATCCTATCACTGATACTATTGGTGCAGCTAAGTTTCTATTGACAGGATTGGCACTTTGATCTTCTGCTATTCCATCTACAACTACCACATCACCTACTACCGCCAATCGCAGTTTGTTGACACACCAAAGTCAAAACCAGGTACCAACCAGTATACAACACCAACCTCTGACCCCTCAAGCCCCTAAACTGGAATATGCTCTGACAGCACAGCAGAAGTCCTGTGCCTTCTGTATGATTATTGGGCATTTCACATGGAATTGCCCAAGTATAGAGGAGTACATCCAGGCAGGGCATATCATTTGTGGAGCAGATGGATACTTGTATATGGTGGATAATTCACACATTCTGTGCATACCCAGAACCTGATGCATAAAGGATTGTGTCAAGAGACTAGAGGCAGAGCATGCTTCTGGCTTGAGTGCAGCACCAGTGGCGAGTTCCTCCAGGATCCGGGATATGCCTCCACATATGATGTCCAGAATTGTCTCCTTGACATATCCAGATACAGATGTAGTTCTGGATTTTGAGCCAGTAGCCTTTGAGCAGAAATCTGTCTTTTATTCAGGCAGCGATGATGTTTCTGCCCCTCCTAGTGTCACTGACCCCAAATTTCAACCCTTTCTAGTTCAAGCTTGGGCAAGCTTTCAGGCAGAGAGAACCTTGAAAGAGGGGAATTGTGCCAAGTGAGTTTGCTTCGATGGAGTAGTGGTTCCACCTAGGCAACCCCTGAGGCAGGAAACCCGTGCTGCTTCCATTTCCAAGGAAATAGAGTCCCCAGGTATTCATCAATCATGCAGGCCAGAAACACCACCACCTACCTCCCATGTTGTTGAGAAATCCCGTGATAGTTCTGGACATGTGAGTGATAATGTTCCAGTCACAGCATCAACTGGCAGGGACATGCCTCCAAGGCTATCTACTACCCCTGTCAGATCATCCATACCAACTTCCAGTTTCACCCCATCCTATCTACCAAACAACCAATTCTGATATTCCTTCCCTCTCAAGGACAAGACTGCCCCAAAGTGGGTTTTTGAAAGGGTGCTTGAGTCTTCAATTCTGGTTCCAGTCAAGGAACTCTTCACTGTCACTCCAGAATTCCGTAAACAGTTCCATGATCTCACCACCACCAAGCACATATCCACTCCTATGCTATCCTCTTCTGCAAATACTGTTCAGGTGAATGAACTATCTGGTCATGATCCTAGTATGGTAGAGTGGGAGTATGGGGATCACATCCTCTGAAGCGAAAATTGTCTCATAGTCACTCACCACACTCTTCCATTGCAATATCTTGAAGCTAAGGTCATAGGATTGGAAAGAGTTCTTACCTGCATCTTGGATTCTGGATCCAAGATCATTGCCATGCCTAAGTGGATCTGGGAGACACTAGGACTTCCAGTTCACACCAATCATCTAATGTTGATGTTATCCACCAACACCAACACAGATTCTACTCTAGGCATTCTAGAGAATCTTCCACTGACCTTTGGACCTGGGGAAATCTCTCTCCAGGTTCAGGTCATCACCAAGGCCAACTTTGACCTATTGCTTGGTTGACCCTTTCATTGTCTAATGAGTGCAACTACTAATGATTTTCCAGATGGAGCACAGGACATCATACTCTGAGATCCGAACAGCAGAAAGGAGTTTAAACTCCCCACATGGCCATGGAGGGAGGGATGTCCCCACTGTTGTTGAGGAATTTCCTGTTCCAATCATCAGAGCATTGTGGAAATGGGTTTTTAGGTTTTGATGATCTGTCAAATGGACAGGGAGATCCTATAATCTATCCAATGCACGAAGTATTTGAGGCAATCTATCCATTCCTGAAGCCCTTGATTACATGTTCCTTATTCTGTTCCTTCTCATCCTGTTCTGTTCTTTCTGCTCCGAATCTGGATATACCATCCAGTTCTGTTTCTCTCTTCAACATTTCTCTTTCCAATTCCAAACATTCTGTTCCATCTCTGCACAGTGGGAATTATGCCCATCTCTCTTCTTCATCTTCCATTTTGACTCCTGCCATGATTTCCATGCTCCAATCAGTCTATTATTTAGATCCTATTTCTCATATCCTAGCCTACAAGCCAGTGGCTAAGAAGGTTTGTGCAGTAGCAGCTCCTCTTAAGGAAGAGTTCTGTGTTATCTGTTGCTTGCCAGATGAGCCATTGGCAGGCTTACCAACTATGCCTACTCACCCACCAGAATTTGTTCCAGGAACTCAATTCACCCAAGAGTGAACTGACGCTCTTGACCTCAACCCAGCTAAATGGCTATGGCCAGAGGAGTTGAAACTCGTCCACTGGATAGTTTGCACACATGAGACTGCCTTCACTTGGATTCTGATGGAGTGTGGACAGTTAGATGAGCAGTACTTTCTGCCAGTCAAGATTCTAACAGTGCCCCATACTCCATGGGTACTCTGCAATATTCCGATTCTGCCTGCAATACACAAAGAGGCTATCCAGATTATCAAGGATCAGATTGTGTCAGGGGTATACAAGCCCTCTGCAGCTGCTTACCGATCTTGGTGGTTTTGCATTGTCAAACAGGATGGAAAGTCACTCCACCTGGTACACAACCTCCAGCCTCTCAACACAGTTACTATCCGCAATGCTTCCACACCTCCATTTATTGACCATCTTGCAGAATCCTTGGCCAGATACACAGTCTATGGGATGCTTGACTTGTTTGTGGGCTATGACCAGTGCCCCTTACATATGGAGTCACGGGATATGACTATCTTTGGAAGTCCTATGGGACCACATTGTCTCACTACTCTTCCTATGGGTCACACTAATGCTGTCCAAATTTACCAAGCAGATATGTCCTTCATACTACAGGACAAAATTCCACATCATACAATACCCTTTGTTGATGATCTACCAGCAAAGTCCATCCTAACCCAGTGTAGAGAACACATATCCTTTAGGTCACAATCGCTCCTTTTCCTGGCAATTCAGCACTTACATGCATCACAAACAACCACTTTGCAACTATCTTCACTTCCATTTCTCTTTCTTGTCGAGTTCCATCCTATTCCAATGTTTCTGTGGTCATCAAGGTTCTGTGTCAAGGTTCCGTGTGTCCGGAAAGTGTTTACAGGTAGATTCCTTTTTATTTGATCTCGTACTTATCATTTCCGTTTAACTTCTATGGCAACCGCTATGATTATATACATTCTGTCTGTTACGCTGGGCGCTAACAATCAGAACAGCGAGGAGGCACTCTGGAGTGGCCTCAAGACTCTGAAGGCGGTTCTGGGTGAAGTCTCAGACTATGTCTTAGTGCGCACACTAAGAGTCTGGAAATGAACTAATTGCTAGCAGATATCTGCGTAGAACTAGATAGTGTACATGGTGTAAAGACCGGGTCTTTATACTACTGGGGTCTGCGCACAGACCATGTTCCTAATCGAGTCGCGAGAAGGAAACTACAAATGAGGAAGGAATATTCCAGAAGATTCCAGAGTATGAAAGAAAGCGTGTCCGTGCGCGAGAAATGATGACTAAGCTAAAGTGGCTCTTACCGCTCAAAGGGCACTAGCAAAAGGCTAGGTGAGCGAAGTAGTCCAAGTGGTAGAGGAAGGAAAAAGTATATGACTACCGTAACACTGTCAACAATTTCCTTGACATTTCTACTTAGCTTTCACTTATCCTTAGTGTTTCAAGTCTTGGGAAATGCCCAGACTATAAAAAGGTTGTAACTATGACCTAAAATACCACTTTTCAACTCTCCTGCCTCTCTGTGCGATCGTCTAGTCACCCACCACCATAGTTCCTCATCGTCAAGCCATAGCCAACGGATTCCATCCACCCCCTCGCATTCTGTGTCCTCTCCAGTCCATTCTATAGCAGAGGAAGTCCGGAATATCAGGTTTCCTGTAAAGACATCAGTGGAAACGATCTTCCCTGGTGTTCCTCTCTTCATTGCCTCTCTACTTCTTGTTGGGGTCAATCATATCACACCCTTTTCTTATTTCTTTGCTTTTGATTGGATTGAGTTCTTCCTGTAGCAGGGTTTGTTATAATCATATATCTTATAACAAACTTTTGCACTTCGGACTTCACCATTTTCTTTCAAAGGTCATGTGACTCAGTGCACATGATCGTGGGATTATACATGTGACCAAAGGCTGACTAAGCATATGATGTCATGGTCCAGACTGGCCCAGACTCTATGACATCACACCTCATGTATTTAATCTCAGTTTGCTTCTCTGCTTGTTGATCACTGTCGACTTCTATTTAATCTCTGTCAACCCTGTACTTCTACTTGTATATACTTGTATAGTAATTAGTCACACACACTGCTTGGTCCATGTGCAGTTCCTGTTATGCTTGGACTAGGTAAGTATGAGCGTAGACTTGGATATAGTTCTGGGACTCAAGAAGTCTTCTAGACGTTCAAGTCTAACCTTCAAGATGAAGGATTTATCTGGTGTTCAAGTTGAAGAAAGATGACTCGCTACTAGAGACGAGAGGACAAGGATATCGATGATGATTCCAAGTAGATCTAGCTTAGAGTACAACATAGCTAGATCTCGTCATATTATAATACAGGAGAGTGTGCACAGACCAAGGATAGAAGAGGAAAGATGGCTATCATACGATATGGAGGAGAATTGCCATTGGGTGAAGGGAAGTCATACGATAGAAGGTTATGGAATATTCCATAGGACTACCTTAAAGGGAAGCAATAGATCAAGGGTTGGATCTCGCTATCTAAGAAGCAAAAGAAGAATATTCCGAGTTGAGTCGGCTAAGGGATAAGCTATCATGAGATATGCTTAAGTAGAAAAGAAAAGAATGAATCATAACAGTTCCCTGTAATATATAAGGCTTGTGGTTTGGGCTAGGATTCCCTAGCTTTAACCACTTGTCTATTCACTGGTAACAGTTGAGGATTAAGGTCATAGCTCTTTCTCTACCATCGCCAGTAGTTTGTGTACTACTGCAACTGGAGTCTACCACCTGTGAAGTGATAGTATTCTAAGTGGCTCAGTCCCTTAGTTGCCTTCATAACAGGGTTCTTCACTCTCAGTCCTGTCTTGCATCATTCAGCACAGCAGAAGTCCTGTGCCTCCATGCAGAAGGCTTTGGGTACATTGTGGACCAGCTCCTCCCAGGTATCTTGGCTCCCATCCTATGCCTCATCCTTGTCATGCTTGCCCCCAGAGAGAGGCAATTCTACTTTCAGTCCACAGATCACATCAGGTACCTCTGCCCAATAGCATGTGGCCCAGACTCCTCTCCCTGTTGCTGCAGGCTTATCTCTGCCAGTCCCTGTTCCAGTGCCTTCTGTGCGAAGCTCACCAGTGACCACCCTGGTAGACTCCTCATCCCATGAAACCACTGGAGAATCCTTAGAGTCCTTTCAGACTGATGTCAACAAACCCCAGGTCGCTCATCAACACTCCCCCCTACCACCTTGCACAGTGTGTTACCAGCCTCATCAACCGATTCTCCAGATTGGAGTGATTCCTGGGACCATTACCCTCACTGCAGCTGGAAGGAGGATCACAGAGTGGGCTGCCAGGTCAGTCACTCCCCAACCTTCCACTAGGCAAGAAACCCCTGCCATCCACATCTGTCCTCACATTGACATTGTTATGCTGATGTGCAAAACAACTAGCAGTGAGCACTTGAATAGGGGCTCGAGCCTAATCGGGAAGATACTGACTTGCGTAGATGACGCTATCGGACTTCTGCAGAGCAAGTGTCAGCAAGATGTCATATGGTGGTGACCAGACGAGATCAAGCAGGCTCTTATTGGCTCTATTGGCAGGAAGGGTATAATGCTAGATTGCTAGGCACTTGGTAGATGCGTAGAATTAGCTAGAGAATCTGTACTGTTCTAAGTATGCTGGTATATATACTAATAGATACTGTGCACAGACTGAGCTGTGTGTGGCAGCAAGGGCAAGGGGTTATGAGTTGACTCAAGTCATAACGGCGAATAGAGAAGCGGCAAAGTGCCAGTAATGAGGGAGCAAAGCTCCAAGGAAGATGGCAACATTGGGAAGATCAGAACGCAAAGTGACAATGTCCACAAGAAGGGGCCCACAGGGTGAAGGGAACATGAACAACGGAGCCCTTGGATATAGGTCTTGGTGCTGAAAGATGCTAGATGGGACTGAGAGTGAAGAACCCTGCTACAGGAAGCACTCAATCCAATCAAAAGCAAGAAATAAAGAAAAGGGTGCGATATGATCAACCCCAAAGAGAGGTAGAGAGGCAACAAAGAGAGGAACACCAGGGAAGGTCGTTTCCACTAATGTCTTTACAGAAAACCCGATATTCCGGACTTCCTCCGCTATGGAATGGACTGGAGAGGACTTGGAAATGCGAGAGGATGGACAGAATCCATTGGCTATGGCTTGAAGATCAAGGAACTATGGCAGTGGGTGACTAGACAATCACACAGAGAGGCAGGAGAGTCGAAAAGTAGTATTTTAGGTTGTAGTTACAACCTTTTTATAGTCTGGGCATTTCCCAAGACTTGAAACACTAAGGATAAGTGAAAACTAAGTACAAACATCAAGGAAATCGTTGACAGAATGTACAGTGGCTCAAAAAACTGTCTGCATATTTGCATGTTTTACATTAAATATCACTCAACACAATAACCCCTGATCCTAACCCTAGGCAGTGGGTGTATGAAATAAGGTACCCACTCTTGGCATTCTATTGGCCTGGGAATCAGGTAATATGGATAAGGTTTGATGGAATGTCAGCTATTTTAAAGTGACAGGTCATGCAGACAGTTTTTTGACTTTAAGTTTTGATCACATATATTAGACCTTAGATGCTGTAATATCATTACATACATACATCAAGGGTCCTATTATGTCACCTTTATGTAACTGAGTGTCAGCCAACATATATAAACCCCATCCTCTTATGTTCATTTTCTCATTGTTATAATTGTATCTCTTATAACCATCTTTTGTGTTTGGACTTCATCATATTTCTCTTTCAAAGGTCACGTGACTTTGTGCACGTGATCGTGGGATTATACATGTGACCACAGGCTGACTAAGCATATGACGTCATGGTCCAGACTGGCCCAGACTCTATGACGTCACGCCTCATGTATTTAATCTCCGTTTGCTTCTCTTCTTTTTGATCACCGTCGACTTCTATTTCCCATCATCGTCGACCCGTGACTCACTTCGTATATACTTGTATAGTAACTAGTCTCACGCACTGCTTGGTCTGTGCGCATTCCCTTGTAATATAAAAGGGCTCGTGGTTGCGGCTAGGATTCCCTAGCTTTAACCACTTGTCTTATTCACTGGCAACAGTTGAGAAGATTAAGGTCTGAGCTATCCTCATTACACTCGCCAGCTATTGTGTTTAGCTGCAACAGTTGCGGAACCCCGTGTGCCACTTGATAACTCCGTTGTCTCATAACACTCATTGTCACCATGAAATCCATTTCAACCTCTCTAAGACAAAATATTATCTCTCTCTCCTCTCTTGGCCTTTCAACTAGGAAGATTGCCTCCCAGACTGGCCTAGGGAAGTCTACTGTGGCTAGGGTACTCCAAGAGATCCAACCTAACAAGGAGAAGCTTCATGCTGGCTGTCCTTCTAAGCTTACTCCTATCAACAAATGTGCTATTGTCCAGCAAATCATTACTGGCAAGGCTAAAAATGCAGTCCAGGCTACAAATTTCATCAGTTCCATCATTGAACCTCCCATCCCCTCACATACAGTGAGAAAAGACCTCAAGGAGGGTGCATTTAAAGGCTGTGATAAAGAAGAAGAAATGTCTTCTTCCAATGAGCCTTAGAAAAAGATGATTTGCCTTTGCTCTCAAGTATCAATAAGGACTGGAAGAGGATTATTTGGTCAGATGAGACAAAAATAAATAGAATTGGGTCAGATGGACAGGAGTATATGTGTGGAAAAAGAAGAGAGAGGGCCTAACTGCTAGAGAGGTTAAAGGTACAGTCAAGTTTGGAGCAAGTTTCCTAATGGTATAGGGTTCAATGGAGTGGGGGCTTTAAGTGAGGTTGAGGGGAGGATGGATGGTGAACAGTATGTGTAAATTCTAGAGGAAGAATTGCTATAACACATGGAGAAATCTGGAATTTCTCAACATGATGTCATTTTTCAGCAGAATAATGATCTCAAACATACCTCCAAAAGAGCCCAGAATTGGTTTGAGGAGCAAGGAATCAAGCTTCTGGATTGGCCTTCACAGTCTCCAGACCTCAACCCCATTGAACACACTTGGAATCACCTCAAAAGATATCTCTCAGCTTATAATAGTGCTCCTACAGGAGTTCATCAATTATGGGAAAGGGTGGTGGTAGAGTGGGGGAATATTTCTGTGGAACAGTGTCACAAATGGATAGAAAGCATGCCTAGAAGAGTTGAAGCAGTTATCAAGGCCAAGGGAGCTCATACCAAATGCTAGATAGTGGAATTTTTGTAAAGTCAAAAAACTGTCCACATGACCTGTCATTTTAAAATAGCTGACATTCCATCAAACCTTATCTATATTACCTGATTACTGGGCCAATAGAATGCCAAGAGCAGGTACCTTATTTCATACACCCACTGCTTAGGGTTAGGATCAGGGGTTATTGCATTGAGTGATATTTAATGTAAAACATGCAAACATGCGGACAGTTTTTTGAGCCACTGTATATAATCATAGTGGTCGCCATAGAAATCGAATGGAAATGATAAGCTCACTTCCAGACTCTTAGTGCCAGCACTAAGACATAGTCTGAGACTAAGCTTCCAAGAGTCCTGTGGCTACTCCAGAGTGCCACCTAGTGTCTAGTTGTTAGCACCACAAGCATAACAAGTGTTGAACATACTGTATATTAGTATCATATAATATACTGATTACATAACATGTGTAGACAGTCCATATGTGTACTTTGAACTCAGCTTATCTGAGTTCTAATCAATCTTGTTTTCAAACTACAATCTATGACAGCAAGTGTTACGATTCATTCATTTCTTTTCTTTTCTACTTAAGCATATCTCATGATAGCTTATCCCTTAGCCAACTCAACTCGGAATATCTTTCTTTCCCTTCATAGATAGCAAGATCCAACCCTTGATCTATTGCTTCTCTTTAAGGTAGTCCTATGGAATATTCCATAACCTTCTATCGTACAACTTCCCTTCGCCCAATGGCAATTCTCCTCCATATCATATAATAGCCATCTTTCCTTTTCTATCCTTGGTCCATGCACATTCTCTTGTACTATAATATGATGAGATCTAGCTACATTGTACTCTAAGCTAGATCTACTTGGAATCACAATCAATATCCTCATCCTCTTGTCTCTAGTAGCAAGTCATCTTCCTTCAATCAGAACACCAGATAAATCCTTTATCTTGAAGGTTAGACTTAACATCTAGAAGAACTCTTGAGTCCCAGAACTACATCCAAGTCTATGCTTGTACTTACCCAGTCCAAGTGTAACAGCAAGCCTCTATGACCAACCAAGTGAGCACCTTTGGTACACCCTCATATGCACCCTTTCTACAATGTTGCATGAATACTGATACACCACCCTATTGAGTGTGCATCCAAAACATACTGCACAAATAAAATGAGCAAATAAAATGAGTACACGAACAAGTGTTATAATACCATATTATTTCCATGCTTTCAGACTTCTCCTTTCACTTTCAAAGATCACATGACTCAGTACACATGATCATGGGATTAAACATGTGATCAGAATCTAGACAGAGCCTATGATGTAATGGTCCAGACCAGCCCATGACATCATCAGTCTAGACTATAACATCATACCTCATGTATTTAATCTCTGTTTACTTCTCTTCTTTTTGATTGCTGTTGGCTTCTTAGTCTAACCATGTATAGTAATTTATCACATGTACAACTAGGTCTGTGTGTCATCTTGTACAATATATAAAGGCTTGTGGTTTGGGCTAAGATCTCTTAGCTTTAACCACTTGTCTTGATTGCTGAAAACAGTTGAGGTACTAAGGTCTTAGCTCTATCTCCATTATCTTGTCAGTGCTTTGTGTAGCACTGCAACTGTAGTGAACTGCTTGTGAAACATTCTGCTTGGATTACTCCTGTGGTCGTAACACTTGGTTAAAGCTGCATATAGATACACACCTGGTTTCCAGGGAAGGGATAGACTGCAGTACACCTCCACTTGACAGGGTAGTTGACTCCCTTACCAAGCTTTTTGTCACCCAGAGATAGGGCTAGTCCAGGCTATTCACCCATTTTCATTTTCATTTCCCCTGCACCTTTAGGGGAGTGCTGTTGCGAAGGCAACACGCAGTCGAATGCTAGCACGAATACCCAGCCACAGGCGGTCCAACAACAGTTGCTGCACTACACAAAGCACAGGCAAGATATGATCAAGAAGCTTCAACTTAATCCTCAACTGTTGCCAGCAAATAGACAAGTGGTTAAAACTAGGGAATCCTAGTCTAACCACGAGCCTTTATATATTGTACAGGGATGCACACAGACCATGCTGTGCGTGAGATAAATTACTATACATGGCTAGACTAAAGAAGAGAAGCGCAATGGTGATTAACCACATGAGGCGCGGGGATCAGAAAGAAGAGAAGTAAATGGAGATTAAATACATGTGTTGTGACGTCATAGAGTCTAGGCCTGGTCTAGGCCATGACATCATATGCTTAGTCAGCATGAGATCACATGTAAGTTCCCACGATCACATGCACTATGTCACGTGACCTTTGAAAGTGAAAGTTGAAGCAAAACAACTAAGTCCATGATGAAAGTGTGCAAGTAAATGTTATGATTACAACAAGTGCCTCAGAAGCACAGTCTTCGAATTGCTAGTCAGAACTTCTATCTCCTCCCTTTGGAGTGACAGTCCATGTCAGGGTCATGCCTGATTTGTGAAGTGCAATGTAGGGTCCCCCAAAACCTTGTGGCTGAGCATATATATATATTTTTAGTCCCTGTTGTAACACAGGAGGTAGAGCATCATTAAACAGTCATAATCATTTGTTACATAGTAGTAAAAAAGTATTTACTCATTATGGTTCATTACCAAACCAAACTTCAAAGGAGATACTACCTCTGATTGAAGAAATACTTCTTTCATCCTACTTGCTGTAGACTTTCCCAGAGTTCCTTTGGAAGATAGGTGACAGTAAGGATCTTTGCAGTTTGTAGTTAGTTTACTAGAAATTGCCAAAGAAAAATTCAAATGAACTACCTTGGTCTCTTTATCTTTACTACCATTGCTGCCTACATCATCCTTATCGCAATCCTCTACTTCGCTCTCAAAGTTTTCACTGCTATCATTGGGAAACAAACAAACCCATACATGATCACCCTTTCATTCAACAAATACAAATTCACCACTAAACTCTCATTTCCCACCATCCAACATCCACAAGGAGACAGAGATCTTTCCAAACACAATTGGGATCAGCAGACTTGGAATTAGGTCAAACTGAGTTCCAAAACATCATTGGACAATTTTCCTCAAGAGGACAAAAGGATGTCAGGAGGACCTTTGGGATCTGCCATGGTTGGCTATGACAATCAGCCTTTGCACAACCTCCTTGCACAATGGCTAAACAAGGAAAAAGAGGAAAATGTTTTGAAAAAGAGTGCTGATCCAGGAGAATGGGATGGTGATAGGTTGAAGTTCCATTACTGGTGGGCTTCACTTAAAGTTTTGGTGTCAGTCCAAAAGTGGAAGACTGACAAAGTCCGAACTGTCACAGTTCTTAGCTGCATAAAGGGACATGGAAAGAATTTCACCCAACTGGCATTAGAAGAGTTTGTGGATGACAAGAAAGAATTACTAGATCCAAAAGATGCATCACTAGGCTGCAAGGATGATGCTGCTTGGCCCATCTGGAAGGATCTCCAGAAAAAAACATGCAATCATTTCCAGATCGACATTCTCACACACAATAGCTGTTACAGTAGTGGTATACTTTTTCCATCCACTACCACTCGGTGTTACGGTAGTGGTATACTTTTTCTCTCCATTACCGTTGGGACTACTTCACTCGCCTAGCCTTTTGCTAGTGCCCGTTGAGCGGTACGAACCGCTCTAGCTTATGTCATCACTTCTCGCGCACGGACGCGCTTTCTCTCATACTCCGGAATCTTCTAGAGTATTCCTTCCGTATATGTAACTTCCCTTCTCGCGACTCGATTAGGGACATGGTCTGTGCGCAGACCTCAGTAGTATAAAGGCTCTGCCTTTCCACCATGTACATTATCTAGTTCTACGCAGTAACCTGCTAGCAATTAGTTTCACTCCAGACTCTTAGTGTGCGCACTAAGACATAGTCTGAGACCCAGCTCAGAAACGTTTTAAGAGTCTTGAGGCCACTCCAGAGTGCCTCCTCGCTGTTCTAGTTGTTAGCGCCCAGCGTAACAAAAGAACTAGATCTTCCTCTCGCTTCTGCTCTTCAGCAGTAAAGCCGCCCCACCCTCGCCCAACATTTCCATCCAACGTCCCAGACGCGTCGGTCGTTCTTTCCGCGTTCCCTCTCCCGAACCGGAACCCATCGTCGTCGACAACCCGTCGCCACCACACACTCCCGCCCCGCCAAACCCTGAACCCCAGTTTTCCCCTCTGCCCCAGCTAGACCCCGAACCCTCATATCAACCCGAGGACCAGGGTCAAGGGCAGGAAGACGAACCGGCACCTAGCGACGACGGTTACAGCGACGACTGGCTAGACAGAACCCCACACGTCTCCCCACACCCTTCCCGCTCTCCCTCTCCACCGTATTTTCCACCCGCAGACTCCTCTGACGACGAAGACAACGACGAGATGTCCGACAAAGGAAAGATCGTCCCCAAGGACTTCTCTGGTCTCAACGAGGATGCTTCACGATGGCTCCTCGCCATGCGCACATACTTCGCCGCCAACCAAAATGCGTTCCCCGACGACGAGTCCAAAATCAATGCCCTCCTCATGAAAATGAGCGAAGGGAAAGGCAAGACATTTTCCGAAGGCTGGATGGGCCTTCTCCTTGACGGAACCCCTACGCCACGACAAAGGGAGTTCACCACTGTCTGTGAAGACTTTCACAGGGTCTTCCATCCCTTCGACGTCGGAGAAAGCGCTCGCATCGACCTCGGAAACTTGAACCAAAACCGAGCCAACAAGAAGGACGGTTACGACACATACGTCACGGAGTTCCAGCTCCTCGCCGCCAAGTCTGGAATCATAGATGAGAAAGCGCTCATCGAGTGGTTCATCCGCGGTCTCGACCCCCGCCTCGCCGAATCCGTTCTCTCTTGTGAGAAACCACCTACTACGCTTGCCGGATGGGCTGAGAAAACATCCGCCTTCCACGCGCAACACAAGCGCATTGACGACCTCCGCGCAGGGAAGCGCTACATTCCCACCTTCTCCTCCTCCTCGAAACCCTCGTCCAACAGACGGGACCCCAATGCCATGGACGTTGACGCCGTCCGACTTACTCCCGTACAACGTGCGGAGTACATGAAGCAGAACAAGTGCTTCATCTGCCACCAAGTCGGCTGCCGTTCAACCAACCACCCCCGCCCCCCACGCAACGGACAGAACTCCCGAGGACCACCCCCTCGTCCCCCTCGCAACCCTCAGCGCGCACGCGCCGCCGTCGTCACGCAACCCGAGTCAAAGCCCTCCCCACTCGTCGACTACTTGTCCGAGTTGAAAGGTCGAGGCACCCAACAAGAAGATGTCCTGAACGTGCTTAAGGCATGTTTCAATGAGGACGAAGAAAAGCTGCCCGTCGCAGCAACCAAGGTGGCCGAAGAATGGCCAAAGGATTTTTAGAAAGGAGGGAAGTTTCGACGTCTTCGCCTCCTCTTGTAATCGCCCCTGTAGTTATATCAAACCCCAATGCACAATCAATTCGAGTTCCCGTCTCTTTATTCGTGCACGAAGGGGGTCAAATCGTCGACACATTCGCCCTGGTGGACAGCGGCGCAAGCGGATGCTTCATAGATCGCGATCTAGTGAAGCGAAAGAAATTGCCAATGGAACGGCTACCCAAACCACTCAGTGCCCAGAACGTGGACGGGTCAAACAATCAAGGAGGAGTTATTCGACACAAGGTCACCCTCTCCATCAGAGTTGGAGAAACCGAGGAGGAACGGAGTTTCCTAGTCCTCAACATAGGAAAAGAAAACATGATCTTGGGATTGCCGTGGCTACGAGAGGCCAACCCGGTAATAGATTGGGCCACTGGCCACATCGATCTCCCCGATCAAATCAAGAAGCCCCGACACGACTCCCCTCGGGCAATCGCTCAACGGTACCTGGTACGGTACCTTGACTTGGACCCAGACTCCAAGATCGCCAAGCTCTGGAAGAAGCGAGTAGACGCTTCAGCACGGGACGCCTACCCTATCAGAAAGGCAACCATCGCGACTGAGATCGCCGCCCAAGCCATCAAGGAGAAAGCAGTTCTCCCTACCCCGTTCGCTGCCTTCGCGGACGTTTTTGACAAGAAGAACACCGAGGAACTTCCCCCGTCCCGATCCTTCGACCACGCTATCGACCTCGACAAAGACTTCGTTCCGAAAGTCGCTAAGGTCTATCCCTTGAACCCGAAGGAATCGGAAGCCTGCAAGGCCTTCGTCGAGGAACACCTCAAGTCAGGAAAGATCACGCCCTCCAAGTCCCCTCAAGCAGCCCCATTCTTCTTTGTTTCTAAGAAGGATGGCTCGCTACGACCCTGCCAGGACTACCGGTACCTGAACTCCCACACTGTCAAAAATGCCTACCCTCTCCCCCTCATCTCCGATCTCGTCGACCGTCTCAAAGGGTCCAAAATCTTCACGAAAATGGACATTCGCTGGGGATACAATAATGTCCTCATCAAGCCGAACGATCGCTGGAAGGCAGCCTTCATCACTCCCCAAGGGTTGTTCGAACCCACTGTGATGTTCTTCGGCCTTTGCAACTCTCCAGCGACCTTCCAGGCCTTGATGGACCATATTTTCGGCGACCTCATGGCGGAGGGATGGCTGATCATTTATATGGACGATCTCTTGATCCATTCCGCCACTCCTGCTGAACACGAAGCGCGAACGATCCGTGTCTTGGAACGACTTCGCGAACATAAACTGTTCCTCAAACTGGAGAAGTGCTCGTTCGACGCCGAAGAAGTGGAGTACCTCGGAATGATGGTCCGAGAAGGGCAGGTCAAGATGGACCCGACCAAGTTGAAAGCCATTCGCGAATGGAACCCTCCCACCTCGGTGAAAGCTGTCAGGTCTTTCATCGGGTTTTGTAACTTCTACCGGAGGTTTATACAAGACTTCTCCCACATTGCGAAGCCACTACACGACCTGACCAAGAAGAATTCCCCCTGGGCCTGGACCCCGGCTTGTGAACAGGCGTTCCAAGCAATCAAGCAGTCGTTCTTACGACAACCCGTCCTCTCCATGCCCGACGTCACCAAACCATTCGCCGTCATGACGGACGCCTCCCTTACTGCCACGGGGGCAGTTCTTATGCAAAAAGACGTCAACGGCGACCTCCACCCCTGCGCATACCTCTCGAAGACGCTCTCCCCGGCAGAGCGCAATTACGACATCTACGACCGCGAGCTGCTCGCAGTTATTCACGCGTTAGAAGAATGGCGACACTACCTGCGAGGTACTGGTCACCAGGTTGAGATTCTTACCGACCATAAGAACCTCACGTACTTTCGACAACCCAATAAGTTGTCTCGCCGACAAGCACGTTGGCTCATGTTCCTGCAGGATTTCGACCTGCATTTCCACCACATCCCGGGTACCCAGATGGGCCCTGCCGATGCCCTATCCCGCCGCGACGACGTCGACACTTCCGCCGACAACCAGGAAGTAACCCTTCTCCCCGAGAACCTCTTCGCTCGTAAAATCGACGTCGCCCTTGCAGAAAAGATCGCTGCCTCCACCCCCAGCGACCCCATGATTAAAAGGTGCATGCAGGCTCTTTATGAGGATTCGCCTCTCTTCCCCAAGATGAATGCGGGCGATTGGGACTTCGACGGGAAAGAATTGTACTTCCGCAAGAAGCGGTATATTCCAGAGGCCGCGCGAGTCGACCTCATCCGATCCTTGCACGAGAGTCCTGCTGGTGGTCACGGTGGTATCTTCCGCACCCAGAATATGGTGCAACGTGATTATTGGTGGCCTGGTATGGCTAACTTGGTCCGCCGTTTCGTCTCGGGCTGCGCCGTATGTCAGGCGCATAAGGTTAATACTCACCCCACCGTGCCCCCTCTCACCCCTCTGGCCAGCGTGGCCTCTCGCCCTTTTGAACAGGTCTCGGTCGACCTCATCACCGGTCTTCCTCCCTCTTTGGGTTATGATTCAGTCATGGTCGTGGTAGACCATGGGCTTACGAAGGGGGTAATTTATTCCCCTTGCAACAAAGACATCGACGCGGCAGGAGTTGCCAAGCTGTTTTTCAAAACCGTCTTCCTTCGATTCGGCCTACACTCCCGCTGCATCTCCGACAGAGGTCCACAGTTCGCATCCGCCTTCGCTAGAGAACTCGCAAGGCTCCTGGACTACGACCTCGCCCTCTCCTCCGCGTATCACCCACAGACCGACGGAGAAACCGAACGAGTCAACCAGGAATTGGAAACGTACCTCCGGATCTTCTGTGATGGCCACCCGGAACGATGGGCCGAACTCCTTCCCATGGCCGAATTCTCCCACAACTCCATGACTCACTCGTCGACAAACGTGACCCCGTTCTCCCTGATGGTCGGGTATGAACCGAGGTCTTATCCTCCAATCGGAAAGACTTTCCTCCCCGCCCTCGAGTCTAGACTCTCGGAGCTCACGGGAGCCCGAACGGAAGCTTTAGAAGCCCACGAGAAGGCACGACGGTTGATGAAGGAACGGATCCAGTCCAAGTTCCGTCCGTGGAAGACTGGCGATAAGGTTTGGTTGGAAGGGCGCAACCTTCGACTCAGGTACCCGTCGAAGAAGCTCGCCCCTAGACGGGAAGGACCGTTCGAAATCGCACAGGTTATCTCCCCTGTGGCGTACAAACTCCGATTGCCGCCGACCTGGAAGATCCACGATGTCTTCCACGCGTCCCTCCTGACCCCTTATCGTGAAACAGCCGAACACGGACCCAATTTTACAAATCCCCCTCCGGAAGAAATAGACGGAGATGAAGAGTACGAGATCGATCGGATCTTGTCCCATCGCGGCTCGAAGGGACGCCGTCAATTCCTTGTGTCCTGGAAAGGATATTCCGCAGCAGAGAACACCTGGGAACCAAACGGGAACCTGGTCCATGCGCAGGCCTTGCTCAAGGCTTATAAACTGCGCCACCCCAAGGACTTTCCCTCCCCATCTTCGCAGTAAAACACTCGAAAATGTCCATCTCCCCAGTCGAAAACAACGCTTCTTCTGCCGCCAATGACAACAACGAAAACCTTCCCCTTCCGCCGCAACCCCCAGTCCGCTCTTCGCGCCTCCCAGTTTCCTCTCGCCGCGTACTGTACGCCGCAGTTTTAGAAAACCCCGTCGCCACCTACGCCTTGGAGCAGCGTATGGACTTCACCGGAGATTATGTCCTCCGCACACTCGCTTCTCTCTACCGCTCCTACGCCCTCGCTCGCACCGTCCACACCCGTCTGTGCCCAGACAATCAACCCCCCGTCTATGCCGCCGCCCTTGAGTCCTCCTTGATGGAGGCTAGGGGCTACACCCTCGATATCCTCCACGCCGAAGGATTCGGTTACGTGGTCGATCAGCTCCTGCCAGGTATTCTGGCTCCAGTCCTTCGCCCCATTCTCATCGCGCTTGCTCCTAGGGAGCGGCAATTTTACCTTCACTCCGCCGACCGCATCGGCTACCTCCGTCCCATGGCTCGCGGCCCCAATCCAGTGCCTCGTCCTCCCCCGGCAAGATCTCCTTCGCCTGTACCTGTTCCAGCGCCACCCGCCCGAGAGTCTCCTGCAACCACGCTGGTAGCAGACTCGTCTCGTGAGACCACAGGGGAGTCCTTGGAGTCCTTTCGGACCGACGTCGACGAGCCCCAGGTCGCTCGTCGACACTCCCCCTTACCGCCTCGTACAGTGCGTCGCCAACCTCGCCAGGCGTTACTCCAGGTCGGAGCAATCCCTGGATCAGTCACCCTTACCGCCGCAGGACGAAGAATCGCCAATCGGGCCATCCGTTCCGTCACCCCCCAACCGTCCACTCGTCGAGGAACCCCCTCGATCCAGCTCATTCCCCGCGTCACTACCCCTGCCGTCGCAGCTGGTAGTTCTAATGACTCCTCCTACGGACCCCCGCCACCCTACCTCGCCAACCGGGGCACTCGTGATTCCCCTATCATCGTCGACGACAGATCTCCTGACCCCAGCCCGGGCCTTACTCGACCTCGCCTCGTCCGCCCGCAACTCTGCTTCGAGTGCGGGACCGTCGGCCACTTCCGCAGAGACTGCCCCAACTACACCTGTCCGTTCTGTCACCGCATCGCCCCTGGTCATATACAGGAGTTTTGCCCAGAACGCGTCTGCGGCTTATGCGGCGCCATTGGCCATATCGTCGCCAACTGTACGTTCCGGGACGACGCGTGGGCGGAGTTACCTGCCGATGATCCTTATGACTACGACTTCAACGAGGGAGCGTCTCAGTGAGGGGAGTATTCAAGTTGTGGAGTCGGAGTCTCCACCATGGGAAGGGGGTAATGTTACGGTAGTGGTATACTTTTTCTCTCCATTACCGTTGGGACTACTTCACTCGCCTAGCCTTTTGCTAGTGCCCGTTGAGCGGTACGAGCCGCTCTAGCTTAGTCATCACTTCTCGCGCACGGACGCGCTTTCTCTCATACTCCGGAATCTTCTAGAGTATTCCTTCCGTATATGTAACTTCCCTTCTCGCGACTCGATTAGGGACATGGTCTGTGCGCAGACCTCAGTAGTATAAAGGCTCTGCCTTTCCACCATGTACATTATCTAGTTCTACGCAGTAACCTGCTAGCAATTAGTTCACTCCAGACTCTTAGTGTGCGCACTAAGACATAGTCTGAGACCCAGCTCAGAAACGCTTCAGAGTCTCGAGGCCACTCCAGAGTGCCTCCTCGCTGTTCTAGTTGTTAGCGCCCAGCGTAACACTCGGACTACTTCATTCGCCTAGCTTACAGCTAGTTCCCTTTGAGTGGTACCAACCGTTCTAGCTTAGTCATCACTTCCCGCGCACGGACGCACTTTCCTTCACACTCCGGAACCTTCTGGAATGTTCCTTCTGTATGTGTAGTTTCCTTCTCGCGTCTTGATTAGGAACATGGTCTGTGCGCAGACCTCAGTAGTATAAAGGCTCGGCCTTTCCACCATGTACACTATCTAGTTCTACGCAGCTTCCTGCTAGCAATTAGTATCACTTCCAGACTCTTAGTGTGCGCACTAAGAAATAGTCTGAGACTCACCCGGAATCGTCTCTCGAGTCTCGAGGCCACTCCAGAGTGCCTCCTCACTGTCCAATTGTTAGCGCCCAGCGTAACAATAGCCTTAGAAAGCTTTGTGCCTTACAACAAGGGACTGTGCCCATCAATACCTTTTTGGAGTGCTTTAGAATTTTATACAAACAATCAGAAGCTGAGCCAGGTCACATGATTGAACTGCTGAAAAGGGCAATCAAGCACAAGATCTATAAACAGGTCTTCCTTTCCATAAAGGCAGAGGTCATGGATGATCTCAATCAGTTAATGGAGGTGTTACGCTGATAGCGCACAATAACTAGCAGCGAGCACTTGACTAGGGGCTCGAGCCTAATAAGGAAAGTGCCGACTCGCGTGAACGACGCTATCGGGTGTCTTGCAAAGCAAGTGTCGGCGAGATCTTGTGTGGTGGCGACCAGACGAGATCGAGCAGGCTCTTATCGGCTTTATCGGCAAGAGATGGGTATAATGCTAGATTACTATGCACTTGATGAATGCGTAGAATTAGCTAAAGAACTCGTACTACTCTAAGTACGATCTTATATACTGTGGGGTATCGTGCACAGACCGAGCTGTGCGTGGCAGCGAGGGCAAAGGGCTATGAGTCCGTCCGAGTCATAGCGGCGAAAGAAGAAGCGGCAAAGTGCCGGTAACGAGGGAGCGAAGCTCCGAGTAAGATGGCGACATCGTCAGCGAATAGGAAGAGCTGAAGTCGAAGCGACGATGTCCATGAGGCGAGCCCCACAGGGCGAAGGGTGCGCGAACGGCGGAGCCCTTGGATACGGGTCTCGACGCGAAGGTACTGACGCGTCGTAATCTAGTCACGTGCTAGTCACGTGATGTAAGAAATGTCATTGGTCAAAAAAAGAGGGACGCGACAGCTCAGCTGAAGGTCCGGCCCGACGGGGCGAGAAGACAGGGGCTATCTCGTGCAAGGGCACAGAGACTCGCAGGGGCAACCGGGGAAGTGGATAACGTCCACTAGGCGACTGGGGAGCGGGCGATGGGCGGCATCGCGAGACGGCGGGGGCGGCGGGGACGCGTAAGCGTGGGAAAACGAGTGGCGGGGTACGCTTAGGGGTAAAACTGTAACAGGAGGAGTATCAGAAAGTGGGCTGTGTCTTTGAACAAATGTACTCAGAAAGGGGAGCTAGTGGTCAGACCTGATATCAATTTTGGCTTCTTTGAAAATTACTGCGGATAGCGGACGCAAGGGAGTCTAGATAGAGCAATGGTGTATGTACAAGATGGAATATTGTGATATGAGTAAGATGCCAGTGTGATAGGAGGCAAGGGAAAGAGTGTGGGCAAAGGCATGTGCAATGCCTTTCGGCCCCAAACAAAAGCAGGACCCTACCAGATAAGGCGTGAGCTGCGATCCCAGAATGAAGGAGGATGGATGACAACACATGAAGTGAATGCTGCAACACCCAAGGACTAGGAGGAGGATGGCACCCACCTGGGATTAAACACACACGGGGGGGAGAGTATAGCGCAAGAAAGATTGATGCAGATTGGGGTTTGCTTGTAGGTATGGGGCGAGGATTTGTGCATGGCGGTGGAGGTATACCAG
Source organism: Butyriboletus loyo (assembly GCA_038093515.1). Lineage (NCBI taxonomy): Eukaryota > Fungi > Basidiomycota > Agaricomycetes > Boletales > Boletaceae > Butyriboletus > Butyriboletus loyo. The sequence goes on from JBBPSI010000086.1 coordinate 82,638, forward strand.
GAAAGCATCGCTAGCCCAATGACCTTTGACTTTGACCATGTCGAAGGGTATGTTCCTGAGGAGGTATTCGAGTGTGGAACCAACCCGAATGCTGTGCCCTTTCAGTGGCTTCCAGCTGTTATGCTGGAGTGCAAAACAACTAGCAGCGAGCGCTTGAATAGGGGCTCGAGCCTAATCAGGAAGATGCCGACTCGCGTAGACGACACTATCAGGCTTCTGCAGAGCAAGTGTCAGTGAGATGTCGTATGGTGGCGACCAGATGAGATTAAGCTGAGGCTTATCGGCTCTATCAGCAGATGGGGTATAAGCTAGATTGCTAGGCACTTGGTAGATGCGTAGAATTAGCTAGAGAATCTGTACTGTTCTAAGTATGCGTATATATACTAATAGATATTGTGCACAGACCGAGCTGTGTGTGGCAGCAAGGGCAAGGGGTTATGAGTCGACTCAAGTCATAACGGCGAATAGAGAAGCGGCAAAGTGCCAGTAATGAGGGAGCAAAGCTCCAAGCAAGATGGCAACATTGGGAAGATCAGAACGCAAAGTGACAATGTCCACGAGGAGGGGCCCACAGGGCAAAGGGGACACAAACAGCGGAGCCCTTGGATACAGGTCTCGACATGAAGGTACGACATGTCGTAATCTAGTCACATGCTAGTCATGTGATGTAACAAATGTCATTGGTTAAGAAAAGAAGGACGCGACAGCTCAACTGTGGGTCTGGCCCAACGGGGTGACAAGACAGGGGCTATCTTAGTGTAGTGACACTGAGACTTGCAGAATGACTGGGAGAGTGGATGACATCCACTGGTGACTGGGGAGTGGGCAATGGGCAGCCTTGCAAGGTGGTGGGGGTGGCGGGGATGTGTGAGCGTGGGAAAACAAGTGGTGGGGTACACTTTGGGGTAAAACTGTAATACCAGCTGGCCTTCTTGAGTGCAGTTTTGAGGGACTTAAGGAATTTTTGCCTTGTTAAGGGTTGATGCTTGTTCTTGACATGGTAGGCGAAGAGATGACTGCTGTTTGGTGGGTCATTTATTCTGAAGTGAGCTTGGAGTGCAGCCTGGGGATCACTGGGGCCCTCCTGCCTTGCCCAGCTGACATCCTCCCCAAGGGGGGAGGATTTTGTGCGGGGAATGTGGAAATTTGTCACTTCTAGGCCCTGCCGATCATGCTGGATGCTTACGAGCTCACGGGAAATGTGGATGTGTGGGTCATAGGCACTGAGGTTGCTGACAGTGAATTCACCAGTCCGGGCCATGGTGAAAAAGGTAGTGGTGAGGCAGGCAAAAACAGCGACATCCAGCGGCAAGGAGAGGTTTAGTTGATCACATATCTTTGTGATGGCCTCGATGGTGTATGGGTCGTGTGGTGGACGTTTGGAAGATGGGGGGAAAGGGACTTCGAGGCCTTGAGGAGCATGTTGACCTCGATCTCATTGAGGGCCCAGGCCATGCCATGGATGATGTGCCAGGCCCGGACACTGCTGATGTAGTTGACAATGGAGCTCCCTGTGTAGAGGCCTGCCATGGCTGAGATGAAAATGGCGATTAGGCTGGAATTGGCAGGGGCACGCTGCTCCTCAGGTATGCCCTTTGTGTCACAGAAGGTGTGGAATGCGAGAAGCCCTGAACCATAGGTCTCCTTGGTGGAGTTGGACCAGGCATTGTTACACTGGGCGCTAACAACTAGAACTCTGAGGTGGCACTCTGGAGTAGCTGCAGGACTTGTGAAGCATTTCTGAGCTGGGTCTCAGACTATGTCTTAGTGCGCACACTAAGAGTCTGGAGTGGAAACTAATTGCTAGCAGAGAACTGCGTAGAACTAGATAAGTTACAATGTTGTAAAGACTGAGCTTTTATACTACTGGGGTCTGTGCACAGACCATGTCCCAATTGGGTCGCAAGAGGTAAAAGACAAATGAGGAAAGAAGATTCTGGAGTATGAAAGAAAGTACGTCCGTGTGCGAGAAGTGATGACTAATCAGAATGCTCGCAGCATTCAAAGAACAATAGGCGAAGCCTAGGTGAAAATGGTAGTCCAAATGGTAGAGGAGAAAAAAGGTAGTCCACTACCATAACATTACCCCCTTCCCATGGTGGAGACTCTGACTCCACTACTTCCAAAACCCCCTCACTGGGATGCTCCCTTGTTGACGTTGTAGTTGTAAGCATCATCGGGATTGAGATCTGCCCAGACATCATCCCGGAACATACAGTTGGCGACAATATGGCCAGTGGCACCACATAAGCCGCAGACGCACTCTGGGCAAAATTCCTGAATATGACCTGGGGCAATCTGGTGACAGAATGGGCAGGTGTAATTCAGGCATTCCCTATGGAAGTGACCGACTGTGCTGCACTCGAAGCAGAGTTGCGGGTGGACAAGGCAAGGTCAAGCAGGGCGAGTGTTACAGTTTTACCCCTAAGCGTACCCCGCCACTCGTTTTCCCATGCTCACACATTCCCGCTGCCCCCGCCATCTTGCGATGCCGCCCATCGCCCACTCCCTAGTCGCCTAGTGGACATTATCCACTTTCCCAGTCCTTCTGCAAGTCTCAGTGACGCTACACTGAGATAGCCCCTATGTTGTCGCCCTGTCAGGCCAGACCTACAGCTGAGCTGTTGCGTCCTCTCTTTCTTTATCCAATGACATTTGGTTCATCACGTGACTAGCACGTGACTAGATTATGACGCGTCTTGACTAGCGTGCCGAGACCCGTATCCAAGGTCTCTGCTACTTGCGTCCCCTTTGCCCTGTGGGCCCCACCTCGTGGACATCATCACTTCGTGTTCAGCACTTCTCATTCGCTGACGATGTCGCCATCTTGCTCAGAGCTTCGCTCCCTCGTTACTGGCACTTTGCCGCTCCTTCTTTCACTGTTATGACTCAACACGACTCATAACCCCTTGCCCTCGCTGCCACGCACAGCTCGGTCTGTGCACAATATCTATTAGTATATATACCTGCACTTAGGATAGTACGAGTTCTCTAGCTAATTCTATGCATCTACCAAGTGCCTAGCAATCTAGCTTATACCCCATCTGCCGATAAAGCCGATAAGAGTCTGCTCGATCTCGTCTGGTTGCCACCACACGACATCTCGCCGACACTTGCTCTGCAGAAGCCCGATAGCATCGTCTATGCAAGTCAGCCATCTTCCCGATTAGGCTCGAGCCCCTATTCAAGTGCTCGCTGCTAGTTGTTTCACACTCCAGCATAACAGTGAGGGCTGCCGGCAGGGGATCTGTCATTGAGGACGATGGGGGCATCACAAGTGCCGTGATTGGCGAGGTAGGGGTGCAGTACTCCATACAAGGAGCTGGCAGAACCAGCCATTGGGGTGAGGGGGGAGGTGACTCGAGGGATGAGCTGAATGGCAGGGATCCCTTGATGGGTGGACGGCTGGGGGGTGACAGAACAGAAGGCCCTGTTGGCGATCCTCCTTCCTGCGGCAGTGAGGGTGACCGATCCCGGGACAGATCCAACCTGTGTTATAATCATAACATTTTACTCGTGCACTTCGAACACTTCATACACTTTCAATTCGGACTTAGTAAAATTTACTTTCAAAGGTCACGTGACATAGCGCACGTGATCGTGGGAACTTACATGTGATCCCTTGCTGACTAAGCATATGATGTCATGGCCTAGACCAGGCCTAGACCAGCCTAGACTCCATAGACAGTAACGACACATGTATTTAATCTCCGTTTACTCTCTCTTTATGACCCGCGCCTCCGGTTAATCACCATTGTGCTTCTCTTCTTTAGTCTATCCATGTATAGTAGTTCATCTCACGCACAGCATGGTCTGTGATCTCTGTACAATATATGGCTCGTGGTTAGACTAGGATTCTAGTTTTAACCACTGTCTATTTGCTGGCAACAGTTGAGGATTAAGCTAAGACCTCGATCATATCTTGCCTGTGCTTCATGTAGCAGCAACTTCACAGGACGAGTCAGCTACCAGAGTGGTCACAGGTGAATCTCTTGCAGGTGGTGCTGGAACAGGTAGTGGCGGAGGAGATCCTTCCGTGGTAGGACAAGGAGGAGGATTGGGGCCGCGAGTGGTGGGGCAGAGAAATCTGATGTGGTCATTGGACTGAAAATAAAACTCTCTCTCCCTAGGAGCGAGAGCGACGAGAATGGGACAGAGGATGGGTGCAAGAATGCCCAGGAGAAGTTGGTCCATGACATACCCGAATCCTTCAGCATGAAGGATATCCAGGGTGTACCCCCTAGCCTCCATCAAGGAGATCTCCAGGGCGTGGCATATTTCGGAATTGGTAAAGTCCGAGCAGGCACACTGAGGGCAACAAAGGATGCAAGGGTAAACCTATCAGTGGAAAGACTCACTGATAATACGAGAGTGAGAGTATTGCAAACAGAGTATAAGGAGCAAGGCTCAACTTAGAGATATCGCAGTAGTGATGATAGAACTGAAAGATCTAGAGAAAAACAACAAGCCATAAGGGCTGTCTTATATACAGTACATGAGTGTTTGTACTTGTGTTCTGTATAGTACCTATATAAGGTATAATATGAAATACATGACGATATGATAGAGATAAGAGATAAGACTAAGCATATTGTCCAATAGCATAATAAGAGCTATTGATAATGTGATAAGTGTGACAGAGTCTAGACAATGATGTCATATAGACTAGTCTAGAAATGTAGTGGCTGTATGTGAAATATAGAAATAGAACACTATCATTTCAACAGAAAGCTCAGGGGTACTGGCACATAAAATGAGAGGCATACCCTGGTGGCTTCTTTGTAAGATAAAATTTTCTGGGAATCAGCAGTTAACAATGACTTAATGTGTCATCAAAGACTCAAAGTAGCCAAACAGGTGAATAGCAGGCCTCAAGCATGACCACTAGTTGGCCAACTAGTGACTGATGTATTGAAAATTAGTCACTCACTATGGTGGTGGGGCTCAGGCTCCAACTCAATCATTCTAAGTGGAGTTTTAACCTAACCTAATGGTAAAAAAAGTGTACCAGAAGTGTAGTCAAAAACACTTAGGGCTGAGTGGCATGTCCAATATTTAAAGCAGGGCTTACAGCTAAATTCAAAACATTAGACCACTTTCTGCTGTGTTCGCCTTGATCCTTGGTTTATGCTGGTTTACAAATACAAATAGAGTTTAGCCAAATCGGGATTGTACCGCTGCCAATCATGCGTGCGCGTGAGTCTTGTGATGGCGCAAGTTCAGCGCCAGCGTTCAACGTTCAACTTTCAAATGCAATGCCATACGGAAATTGTTGTCACATACCACCAGCAGCAAAAGAGCAGAGTGTTATAAGAGCTTAGCCAAACGTTGGGATTGTTGATCTCAGTAGTGACACAATTTTCTGGAGTCTGCGCTGATCACCAAACCACTCACTGTCTGCCAGAGCAGGCCCCCATACACTGACAGCAGACAACAACTGACTGCAGAGACTCTCTTCAAGTTGTTTTACAAAATAACCCTAGTCCTGACTCTATCTCGTGACAGTATCTTCCACTACAGTTATATTGTTCATCTGATTGTTCTGGCACTTATCCCAGTAGCATGAGCAATCTTGCTGGGCTTCATGTGAGCAGACATTGTGACACTCTGTTCTTTTGCTGCTGGCGGTATGTGACAACAATTTCCGTATGGCATTGCATTTGAAAGTTGAACGTTGAACGCTGGCGCTGAACTTGCGCCATCACAAGACTCATGCGCACGCATGATTGGCAGCGGTACAATCCCGAATTGGCTAAACTCTATTTGTATTTGTAAACCAGCATAAACCAGCATAAACCAAGGATCAAGGCGAACACAGCAGAAAGCGGTCTAATGTTTTGAATTTAGCTGTAAACATGCCGTTCATCGAACTTTCCATGCTCCTCAGCCGAGCTTATGTAAACAACTAGTTGGTCTTAGCCGGACCAACTAGTTGGCCTGGCTAGTGTTTGAGACCCGCTAATGAAGAAAGACATCACGAACGTTGCTAAGATCTCGTAGCTATATCAAGCCTAAGAGGTTTCGGCCCTGCAGGCCTGAGAGCGCGCATTGAATGGCGATAGATTTATTTGGATAACTACGCTAGAATGGCGTGGGGTACGTGGGAATTCAGCCCATGCTGACGCGTCTTACAAGATGGTCCACCTATTTTGGTTGGTTACTCGGGACTGTAGCTTTCGCTAACTTGTGCTACGTTCCGCTCAGGGAACGGAAATGTCATAGTATCGTGCGTGGCGTTGCTCATGTGATCGGGTTCTGTGTAGACAAGGTTCTTATATCTCCTCCTGCATGCCAATGCCGTGAACGGCTCTCTGGTTATGGGATCAGCAGCTGACCCAGATACGAATGTCGAGCTACCGTCTCCAGACTGGGCAGAGACACGTAGCAGGCGATAAGCAGGGTGCTTAAAATGGATTTCGTTGGTTCCGATGATCCGACATATAGCATGGACATTGTTCTTGTTCCGGGTCCCTTGCGTGCTCTGGGTAACCATGCAACATGGATGTCAGTAAGTCCCTGCTTTACCGATCATGCTTTCACCCTTAAGCAGTTTCAGTTAGACATAGCTTTGAGCCCCTTGGTATCCATAAGCCTATTACCCCTTGCGACGCCTCTCCGAGAAAGTAGGTTTGCTGCACATGAAAGTCCTCCAATTCATATGCTCCGATGCTCTGATCTAGAAACAAACGCCACTGTTCTCCTGTTGAAACCATGACAGTTTCACCGAAAAACAACCGTAGGGATCTGTCTTTGTGTTCGTCATATGTTTTGCTGGCAATGACCATGCACCACTCGGGCTGGATGAGGATGATCCCGTGGCTTTCGGTCCATGTGATGAACGCCTGACTGGGGACTCGAGATACTTTGCTGTCTATATAAGAAGACCCGAAGATGTGGAATAAGAGCAACCAATCCCCTGGCCTCCTCGGCGATGAAATCCTCGCTCCTTGCTTTTGTCACGCTTGCGGTCTCTGGGTATGTGGAAGCTGCAACATATTCGAGGACCAGCAGTCTCTCTGGTCAATCATTCCTTAATGCCTTCTCGTGGCTGGCGGTTGCCGATCCAACGAATGGACGAGTGTACGCAATGCCCTCCGTTCGCTATGATACTCGTCTGAGAGTATGAGATAGGAATTATGTCAGTCAATCGACAGCGCAATCGGCCGGCTTGTATTCGGTTTCTGGGAACACCGTGACACTGCGGGCAGATGATACAACCGTTCTCAATCCCAGCGGACCGGGTCGTAACTCCTTCAGGCTGGTGTCGAACAATCAGTACAGCACTCACGTTGCGATGTAAGTGCAACAGTGGCTACTGCGATTTTTTTCCCCCCTGAAAAAAAGTCAGTTTCGATATTGGCCACATGCCCGTGGGCTGTGGAACATGGCCGGCTGTCTGTGAGTTGGTTGTTTGTCTGGATATGAGGAAGTGCTCAAGTATTTTTTAGGGTTCGTTCGTGCTTCACATTGAGACGTTCACTAACGCAGTCCTTGGATGATCTTGGCTGTAATAGGGTGTGTCTATTCTGAATCCTGAGCTTTATCACGAAAAGTCACACTGTTCCCAGGAACTTGGTGCTAATTGGCCGAACGGGGTGAGGGCCATATGCACGACCTTATCGGCGCGTCTAACGGTTACTGCACAGGGTGAAATCGATATCATTGAGGGCGTCAATAACAAGATACCCAATCAGTCAACCCTACACACGAGTGCGGGTAGGTATTCCAATAGTGGAATTGACGTGCTGCTTCATATCCTCCCGCAGGTTGTGGAATGCCATCGTCTCGGACGATGACTGGGTACGTTCTTCGTGCTGTCCCAAATCACCTACTGTTCAACATCTCCATCATTTCAGAACGAGCGAGGGAACTGACTGTGATGTCTACACCACTGGAAATGCCGGATGTGGTGTTGCGTTGGCTGACGGGAACAGCTTTGGGCCAAACTTCAACAACATCGGCGGCGGCTGGTGAATTTCATTTTTCACGGGCGTTGATCGAGGTTGCTAATCCAACTAGGTATGCTATCGAGCGGAGCTCCACTTACATCTCGATATACTTTTGGGAACGTGGCAGTTCGTCCGTTCCTAACGGAGTAAAGTATCCGGGGGGCACCGTTGATACCAGCACCTGGGTAATTCATCCGTATCGACATTTGGGGTGAATCACTGATGCACCAGCCAGGGTACGCCTGCGGCTTACTTCCCAAACACAAATTGCGACTTCCCATCTCACTTTGGGCCAATGAATATTATCATTAACCTGACCTTCTGTACGTGGCGCTCCGTTCTGTGCGGGGTGCACCACAAGTTGATGACGTGTTTTCGCAGGTGGAGATTGGGCTGGCGCCGTTTACTCCTCGGATGGATGCCCCTCGACCTGTGTCGGTGAGCGCTACAAAATTAACCTTCCCTTTGGCAAACAAAACCCATTGTTTGGTCAGATTATGTGAACAACAACCCCAGCGCGTTTGCGAACGCGTACTTCGAGTTCAACTCTCTGAACATTTACCAATAATCCTCGACGATTTTTTTTCATCGTGTACTTCTAGTGAATTCAAATATCGAACCCAGGTAAATTAACCCTACCAACCTGTGATACCATTGTCTATTTGCGTGTGGATGTTGTGTATGTAAAGAAACCAAACTTGGGACTAAGAGAGACGTAGTCGTGAACTAGTAATCGAATGGAAAATCATTCTCCGTTAGCGTGCCAGTCAGCATCTGCTTCATTTTGCAATCACGGAAGCCGAGGTACCGCCAGAAATCGACTGAGATGCCTGAGGACTTCATGCTATCTCACTCCGGCAGGGCGAGACCAGAGGATGGGGTTTTACTGTATTGTGAATTCGGGTAATTTTATGACATGCCAATAGGAAATATATGCATATGTCTGCTGCGGGTTGGGGAGGAGATCCGGAAAGTGCACAGGCCAGAGTATAATTTGCATCGTCGACATCTTGTCATCGATTATGGATGCGACGATGTTGGCTTGGTGATGATATGGAGCGAGAGCGCACGACATGATTACCCGTAAGTGGAGAATGGGTAGTGACAGTTTAGTAGCAGACGACCAATGACTTAGTAGTGCCGCAGCCCACACTTTTCCTTCCATCCCACGGCCACAAGGAGGGGTATGTATTGACAGTCCGAGAATGCGGTGTACGCGGTCAATGTATCTTCGGAACTTGAGGCACATTGCGTCCGGATCGGATGACAACTTGGTTGTCTACGTGTATTTCATTTCCTCCTCCGAGTCGGCCCCTGGAAAGACGACAGCTCGATAGTGTCAAATACCCACCGAACGGGGTCCTATAGCGTTGTCACCGTGGTCAACTCAGAAGCGCAATTCCATCATGATCTACCACTGTGGAGATGACCGGCCCACTGATCTCGATCGGAACCAGTCCATGGTACTTGAAAATGTCTTTTACCTATATAGCAAGTAATTGGTAATATGTGCTATCATGTGCTATCCAAAGATGGCATGTATCATCAAAGCTCCATCCGACGTACCACAGACCCGGGGTTCGCAAACCCAAACCCAAACCCAGTAACGACAAACCAAGGTGCATTGTCCTCGCGAAGAATGGGAATTATATTGCAACCTCAACGAATTCGTCAATTCCAATTCTGGGACACAAAGACAAATTGGATCAAGTGTGGACGTACAGAGAAAACCATAAGGAAGAATGGCCTGAAATGATCGAACATCTTTGTGAAGAAATATCACCACAATCCAGGATTAGGCGTCAGATCCGGGAGGGTCAAGCTATCGCGGCAGGGTTGTTCACAAAGCATGTCTACCAGTTCACTGTGAAAATACGAACCTGGCTCCCCATGTATCATACACCCATCTCCACTCCCCACCAAATTTGACTGAGGCAGCACCAAAAAGGATAAGCCAATAAGTGGCAAACTGACCTGCATACCTGCAAGCGATTCGGAGGTCACCCCTGAATTCCTGCGGAGAAGCAAGCTGGGGCACCGGAGAAGTGACGAGTAGCACCAGGGCCGGGAGGAGTGGAAGTAGCATAGATGGGTTGAGAATTCGAGAGCCAGAGGGCTGCCGATGATTTTCCTGCGGAATATGACGGAATGAACGAGTATCTTTTTGCTAAACGAGCTGGCTCACCTTCGGAGGCGAACATAAGGGTCAGAAGGACAGCCGTATTCTCGAATGTGGAGATGGGCACGGAAGAAAGAGGTAGGGATTCAAGAGGGACACTGTGGCGACCGAGGTATCGCGACTACTTGGGCCCTTACCGACACGCTGCCGGGTGTGCCATATGCGGAGTAGTGCCCAAGCACTTACTATATCGCACAATGCCCATACGATAGGTAGTGGCGGCAATACGGTAGAAAAGATGGAAAGAAGGAGTGGGGACTAGACCAAAGGAACTTATGAACCATTTGGGATCTTAGAGACAAGCTCAACTCTTACGAAAGACACCTCCAGCATATGGATCGATATCGTGGCTATAAAGCCAGAGACCTTCTTTCACTGCCATACAATTAACAGTCAGGACACCCTCATCAATGTCAGCTCATATGAGACGTGAAAGCACACTGACAGCGGGCATATGAAGTCAGAGGAGAGGATAATTTTGCAGCCCACTTATTGAATGGAATGGAATGGATGCTAATAACAATCTGAACGACACAAGTACCGGCAAGAACGACGACGAGCTCATCAACGAGACTTGGAGCTTGAAGTAGGTTCGAAAGACTCCGTGGGAATGTCATACCGTATCCGGGGTCAGTGGGTCCAAGGGAGTCTCAGCTTTAGTGACTGCGATCTAGTGCCTATGATGTAAGTACGGGAAGTCCAGCCAATCATAGCCTGTTACCCGTTTCCGCTGCCTTTGAGATTGCACAGGGTTCGCCATCGATCGAGCCATGGAGGCCCCAGATTCAATGGCGAAACTTTGTGGAGTGTGCTCAAAGATTGACATACACCGCTTGACACATCCTCTCTATCCCTGCCGCAATCCGTTACCTTGTTTTACACCCCCAACCAAATACATTGGATATCGCCTCCCTCTCGGATCCATAGATGAAATCAAGCGTCGGCGCTTCACTTGCGACATTTGCAAACTCATCGCCGAGAGCCTAGATAAAGAGCCTCCAGATCTTGATGGTGGATGTTGTATGCGAGAAAGCACAGAGTTTTGTGATTTCAAGTTGCCGGAATACGTCAAGGCTCGAGATCCCAGTATCACGCACTTCCATTTCACACAGGCTTCTGTGAGCTTCGATACGTCCATAACAGATCAATTTAACGGGCCATCCCTTCCTTGGGAACTCAAAGCGAGAAAAACCCAGACAAACCACTACATTCTAAACTTCCAGGTCAGTCGAGAGTAGGTTTTGAGCGGGTTGATGCTAAACAGTCAGATCAAGGTCAAGGCCAGATCCTGCGCTGAGGCGGGAGACTCAAGTCAAACGGAACAAGAATTCCTCGATGCCATCGGTGGCAGACACGTCCCCACGCAAATAAACCCACAGCTCATACGTGCATGGCTTCACCAGTGTGAAAGCAAGCATGGGAAGAATTGTATGCCATCTTCACGACTTCCGGTGGAGCAAGATAGAGAGTCGACATTTCAACCGACCTTCGTTGTCGACGTCATCCAGTCATGTCTCGTGGACACTCCCTCGCAATGTCGTTACGTTGCCTTAAGCTACGTCTGGGGTGCAGCTCCTGTGTTTGTGCATTTCCTAGAGAACACCCAAGATCTTCGGAAGACGAACTCCTTACGCTCGTCACCTATCCCCGCCACGATCTGGGATGCCATTACCCTAGTACACGCTATTGGAGAGCGCTACCTATGGGTAGATTCCCTTTGCATCATCCAAAATGACTTAAAAATGCAACAAGCAGAGATCGCACGGATGGGATCGATTTATTCGAAAGCCCTGTTCACCATAATCACTGCCGATGGGGGTCATGCGAACAGTGGCCTTCCGGGTGTCAAACGAGGATCCCGTGAACAGGTGCAGAAGATCTTGAAACTTGCCAACTGTGAGCTCCTGACGGTCGTTGATACCCGCAGAACACCAAGCGGAATTGACGATACGATATGGGCTCAACGGGCGTGGACATTCCAGGAACGAGTCTTGTCCAACAGGGTGTTGGTATTCTCGGAGAGTCAAGTTTACTGGAGCTGTCGTGCGGCGTCGCACTCGGAAGACCGAGCTCTCGAAGAGGTCCGGGACATTCATCGGTTTCAGCTAACATTTACTCAGAAATCCATTGCTGACTGTCTGTCCTGGGAATATCTTCAGCCATTGGATTATCGCAAGATCTACAGTGATCTACTCGTCAGTTACCGACAGCGGCGCTTGACCTATCAAACAGATATCCTAAACGCGTTTAGTGGTGTTTCCGAGATTCTTGCAGCACTTCAAAACGATACGTTCCTCTGGGGCCTTCCCGAGTCACTTTTTTCGTACGCGATGACCTGGTCTTTCCTTGGTCACTCTGCGCGAAACTATGTCAACGTCCCTGTCTTCAATAGCAATGACTCCAAAGAAATGATCCCAGTTCCTTCCTGGAGCTGGGCAACCTGGTCAGGAGAGGACCCGAATAATCCACCTTTCATGCGTCCTGGAGACGGCAGTCAAAAACGACCTCCGATCCATTTTTACATAGTGGATGGGACACACCAGCTAGTTAGGATTAAAGAGCTGTCGTGGCAGGACCATCATCCAGGCGATCCCCTTCCTACTTTATGGAAGAACGAGCAGCCACAGCCTTACCCGCTCACACAACATTCCGTCTCTCGAATTGGCCAGTTACACTTCTGGACCAGTCTTGCGAACCTGAGGGTCCAACGCTACAGAGTCGAGGAACAGAGCCAGGTGCAATATAGACTTTTCCCTCCTCCCGATGTTCAATCGGACCCAAACTCCACCCATTATCACTCCGAAATCGTACACCAGGATTTCATTGTGATTGCAGCGGGCGGCCTCGAAACGTTGATCCTTTTGGCCATCGAGTGGAAAGACGGTGTAGCGTACCGAGTAGGGATAACAGATGTTCAGGAAGAGGATTGGGTCCAGGTAGAGAACAGGCAGTGGCGGTTGATCACACTGGGATGATTTCACATACGACATGCGATGGAGCAAAAGGCATCATGTCCACCTCGTCTCACGTTCAGTCATCCGACTCGTCGTTCTCTTGTACATTTCTCACCTTGTCAGGTTTGTCCCCATCGGCAACAGCTTAAATGCGCGATTGGACACTCCGAGGGCGAATTCCCCATGCGATGGTACTTTGGATTGGGTACTGCACTTGCGGCTATGCACGTCGGGGAGGTCTTGTCACCAACATTTCTACAGCTAAAATCAAATTGGTTTCTCCTTTAGCAAGCTCACCGCCGCAATCATCCAGGCATTCCGCTGAGTCAATGAACGATGTGTGACACAACTCCGATCGCATATTTCCACCGAAACAAATGATAGGATTGAGGATAAACTGCCATACATTATGCATTATACATCGAGAGTAACCTCGGTGCTACAATTAAAATCAGGCAGCTATTGGCTATATGCTGTACAATTCTTTGATCTGTGACGAATCGACGGTTTGAAGTAGTATGCAGGCAAGGCATCTACTGAATGACGATGCGCTTGGCCTGCTGTTCGGGTAAGGTCTTTGGGAACGTGATCGTCAAGATGCCGTTCTCTATCTTGGCCTTCACGTCATCGGGCTTCCACGCTGTGTTAGCATCCAACGCTAAGGGAAAACCGGAGGTGATGAGCTTACCTTGGTCCCAAAAGGAAGCTGCAACGTCCGGGAGAATTTCCCAGAGCGACGTTCACGAACGACGTAGCTCCTCTCTTGCTTGGAGTCCGAGCTAATTGACTCACCGGAGACCGTCAGACGGTTCTGGTGGATATCGATGGCAACGCCTTCCGAAGTTAAGCCAGGCAGCTCGAAGGTTGCCGTCACGATATTGGTATCCTTGGATTCGTGAAGGTCCAATCTAGAGAGAAGGTTCAGCAAGGATATAAAAAAACACGGGAAAATATAAAGTACCTTGGACGGTAAACGTCATGGTGTCCTGGTGTAGCGTATCTAGTCTCTGTCAAGGAAGGATAGGCGTAGGGACAGAATCTCGCAGCCAGAGCGTCTTCAAAGGGACGGTCAAAGTCGGTTGTTGGGTCGTAGTAGAGATGAATCAGAGACATTTATGAAGTCTTGGAAGCTGAGATGATCGGAGCTGAGCGTCGATACTTGGAACAGGGGATGGAATCGTTTGACAAGTAATGATGGTGTTGTGATGAGGAAGACGGCTATAGATGCTCCCTTTTTATAATGCTCAGCAGGTCATCTGTAAGGTTCTAGATGAAATGAGAATGCAGAATAAGCTGGTAGTCCGACATCTTCCGATGTACCCTCGACTCTTCGGCAACTTTCGAGGATGTTCGAGTCCCGTTTTGGAAGGCATACATTGTCGACATGTGTTTGGCAAGTGATGAGAATGGAAACTTCCTCTAACAGAACAAACGGCGTTGCCAGCGTCCAAACGTTATGTCGGAGGATGCAGACATCGACACGTTCATGCGGTGGTTCCAGTCGAATGGAGGGTGTATTGATATGAAAGCGATGGGCATCGCAGAATTTCCAAGCAGTGGACGCGGAGCGATCGCGTTGTCTGACATTCCGGTGAGTGGATTATCGATTCCAGTCGTTATTGCCGATGGCGACTCTTTACCGTCATTTTGAACTACCCGTCGTTCAAATGATGCGCTCTTGACAGGAAGGACATACTCTTTTCACAATCCCGCGCACAATCACGCTTTCAACACGAACGTCTCCCCTTCCCTCTCTCTTTGGTTTCAACGCGTGGCGTGCACATGGATTGCATAAAGATTGGGTTGGACTGATCCTATGTATGATGTGGGAGGATGCGTGGGCACACGAATTGGATGCTATGGATGACGGATATGTCCAGGGCAACATACAGACGAAATGGGGGCCGTATATACGGACACTGCCGACAGAATTTGATACCCCGATGTTCTGGAGTACAGAGGAAGGAGTTCACCACCGTCTGCGAAGACTTTCACAGAGTCTTCCACCCCTTCGATGTAGGAGAGAGCGCCCGCATCGACCTAGGAAACTTAAATCAAAACAGAGCCAACAAGAAAGACGGCTACGACACGTACGTCACGGAGTTCCAGCTCCTCGCCGCCAAGTCCGGAATCATAGATGAGAAGGCGCTCATCGAGTGGTTCATCCGCGGTCTCGACCCCCGCCTCGCAGAATCCGTCCTCTCTTGCGAGAAACCCCCTACCACGCTTGCCGGATGGGCAGAGAAAACATCCGCCTTCCATGCGCAACACAAACGCATCGACGACCTCCGCGCAGGGAAACGTTACATCCCTACGTTCTCCTCCTCCTCCAAGCCCTCGTCCAACAGACGGGACCCCAATGCCATGGACGTTGACGCCGTCCGACTTACTCCCGTACAACGCGCGGAGTACATGAAACAGAACAAGTGTTTCATATGCCACCAAGTCGGATGTCGCTCAACCAACCACCCTCGTCCCCCTCGCAATGGACAGAACTCCCGAGGACCACCTCCTCGCCCCCCTCGCAACCCACAACGCGCACGCGCCGCAGTCGTCACACCCCCCGAACCAAAGCCCTCCCCACTCGTCGACTATCTGTCCGAGTTAAAGGGTCGAGGCACCCAGCAAGAAGACGTCTTGAATGTCCTCAAGGCGTGCTTCAACGAAGACGAAGAAAAGCTGCCCGTAGCAGCAACCAAGGTGGCCGAAGAATGGCCAAAGGATTTTTAAAAAGGAGGGAAGTTTCGACGTCTTCGCCTCCTCTTGTAATCGCCCCTGTAGTAATATCAAACCCCAATGTGCAATCAATTCAAATCCCTGTCTCTTTATTTGCGCACGAAGGGGGTCAAATCGTCGACACATTCGCCCTGGTGGACAGTGGCGCAAGCGGATGCTTCATAGATCGAGATCTAGTAAAGCGAAAGAAACTGCCGATGGAACGGCTACCCAAGCCACTAAGTGCCCAAAACGTGGACGGGTCAAACAATCAAGGAGGAGTAATACAGTACAAGGTCAACATCTCCACCTCTCTGGCGCACCTCTCTTCCCTCCTTGACTCCCATTGGTGGTTTCCTGAGTTTACAGTTTTTTTCTTCCGAGTTTCGGTATTTTGCATTTGCTTCGGTTTATTCCAATTTCTTGGCACCTGTAGCCTCTCTGGCGTCCCTCTTTTTTCCCCTTGACTTATTACCTGCATAAGTATAGTATAGCATCCCATCCGTGTATCCAGTATCTAGCATAGGGTTGCTAATTGAAGGTCATATTTTCCCAACACTGATAGACTGCTATTTTATGTCGACACAGACCTACTGGAACCCAGAAAACATGTCCTGGGTGCTGCTGAATTAACTAGCTATGCTTTGAAGTCCCTCTACTCCATCCACAGTCGTGTTCGCAATCTCGCCGGGGAGCACTTGTGCTGTGATATCTCTGCGTTGATACAGCCTCCCAAGTGACTTTCTCAAATAAGACTGAGTAGTTAGGAGGAGTCCTGGGCTCGGCGATCTTCATCTCAATCCTGACCTTCTTCACCGCACCGGCTTTTTTTCCCCATTTGCCTCGGTTTGATTGTGTGTTTCTAGTTTCTTGGTGCCTCAGGCTGCAACTTCTCTGGCGCACCTCTTTTTCCCCTTGACTTATTGCCTGCATCATAATATACCATAGTGTCCTCCATCACAGTGCAAATCCCGGCCTAGTTTACTGGACAAATCGTCGATATTCGACTTGCCTTACCCTGGTATGGTGACTTTGAACGACTCGCTGACACATCGACAGGTGCTACCAACCATCGCGAGGACCATTAGCCCATCTATCTGACTTGTAATATTTTGCAATCAGGATGCAGGGATTCATCTTGATGGACGTCCAACTTGTCCTCACAGCGTGGGTTAGCTAAGTTCACATGGTAGAACCGCATTATCAACGCTGCATCATGGTTGTAGGAACAAAATACACGAAAAAGGCAAGCACTGTTGAAACAAGTTGGTGACCGAGGCGGCGCGTGAAGTTGGTGGACCTGCGATCTCTGACCACCACCCTCATCGCGCTCACTTTATTCACCTCACTTGTTTACCAACGAAGTGGCATGCCTACTTGTTGCAGCTAGGTACCAATTTAATACT
>JBBPSI010000087.1:0-97355 GCA_038093515.1 Butyriboletus loyo
GAGCGTGGGAAAACGAGTGGCTGGGTACGCTTAGGGGTAAAACTGTAACACTCCTCCTGAAGGGACCCCATGTTATGGTAGTGGTATACTTTTTCCTTCCACTACCACTTGGACTACTACATTCACCTAGCCTTTTGCTAGTTCCCTTTGAATGGTAACAACCATTCCAGCTTAGTCACCCTTTCCCGCGCACGGACGCACTTTCCTTCATACTCCAGAAGCTTCTAGGGTATTCCGTCCTCATTTGTATTTTTGCTCTCGTGACCCGATTGGGAGCATGGTCTGTGCGCAGACCCCACCAGTATATAAACCCAGTAGTTATACACTTGTAACTTATCTAGTTCTACACAGTCTACTGCTAGCAATTAGTTCACTTCCAGACTCTTAGTGTGCGCACTAAGACATAGTCTGAGACTTCTCCCAGAATCGTCTCCCGAGTCCTGCGGCTACTCCAGAGTGCCGCCTAGTCGTTCTAGTTGTTAGCGCCAAGCGTAACACCCCACAGCCATGGATGTGGATACAGTACGACTCACCCCTGTGCAAAGAGCTGAGCACATGAGGCAGAATAAATGCTTCATATGCCACCAAGTAGAGTGTCGTACCACCAACCATCCCCATTCCCCCAGAAATGACCAATCCTCCAGTAGCCCCCCTCACCCTCCCCAAAACCCCTAACAAACCCACACTGCTATCATCCTGCCACCTGCACTGAAGCCCTCTCCTCTTGTTGATTACTTATCCGAGTTAAAAGGATGAGGCACCCAGCAAGACAATGTCTTGCAAGTACTCAGAGCTTGCTTCAAAGAGGAAGCAAAAGAAACTGTTGCAACAGTCACAGCCAAAAGCTGGCCAAAGGATTTTTGAAAGAGAGGAAAGTTTCAACTTCTTTGCCTCTCCATACAATTGCCCCTGTATTAGTATCAAACCCCAAAGTGCAATCAATTTGTATTCCTATTTCTATCTTTACACATGAAGAAGGTCAAATTGTCAATACATTTGCCCTGGTGGATAGTGGCACAACAGGATGTTTCATAGATTGTGATCTAGTGAAATGAAGAGGGCTGGCTATGGAATGATTACCCAAGCTCCTCAAAGCTCAGAACGTAGATGGAACCAACAATCAAGGAGGAGTCATCCATCACAAAGTCACCATCTCCATCAGAGTAGGAGAAACCGAGGAAGAGCACAGCTTTCTAGTCCTCAACTGTGGCAAAGAAAACATGATCCTGGGGTTACCATGGCTTTGTGAAGCTAACCCAGTGATAGATTGGGCACTGACCATATTGATCTCCCAGATCACATCCAGAAGTCATGACATGACTCCCCGCAGGCAGTTGCCCAATGATTGTTACAGTTTTACCCCTAAGTGTACCCTGCCACCCCCACTGTCCTGCAATGCCACCCATTGCCCACTCCCCAGTTGCTAGTGGACACCATCCACTTTCCCAGTCTTTCCCAGACGTCTCAGTACCGCGATACTGAGACAGCCCCTATGTTGTCGCCCTGTTGGGCTGGACCTCCAGCTGAGCTGTCACGTCCCTCATTTCTTCTCCAATGACATTTGGTTCATCACGTGACTAGCATGTGACTAGATTACGACGTGTCTTTACCTACACGCTGAGACCCATATCCAAGGGCTCTGCCATTCATGTCCCCTTTGCCCTGTGGGCCCCTCCTCATGGACATTATCACTTCGCATTCTGCTCTTCCCATTCATTGATGATGTTGCCATCTTACTCAGAGCTTTGCTCCCTCATTACTGGCACTTTGCCACTTCTTCATTTGCCATTATGACTCAAGTCGACTCATAACCCTTCGCCCTCACTGCCATGCACAGCTCGGTCTGTGCACAATACCTTACAGTATATATATACGTACTTAGACAGTACGAGCTCTCTAGCTAATTCTACGCATCTACCAAGTGCCTAGCAATCTAGCATTATACCCTTCCTGCCAATAGAGCCGATAAGAGCCTGCTCGATCTCGTCTGGTCACCACCACATGACATCTTGCTGACACTTGCTCTGCAGAAGCCTGATAGCATTGTCTACGTGAGTTGGCCATCTTCCTGATTAGGCTCGAGCCCCTATTCAAGTGCTCGCTGCTAGTTGTTTCGCACATCAGCATAACAATGATACCTGGTACAGTACCTGGACTTGGACCCAGACTCTGTTAAGAAACAGAAGGACAGTCGAATGCTAGTCCCAACAGTCTCCACAAGCGGTTCCGCAACTGTTTCAGTACTACACAAAGTACTGGCAAGTGTGAACAAGGAGCTTCAAGCTTAATCCTCAACTGTTTCCAGCAAATAGACAAGTGGTTAAAGCTAGGGAATCCTAGCCCAAACCACAAGCCTTTTATATTACAAGGGAACATGCACAGACCAAGCAGTGCGTGAGACTAATTACTATACAAGTACATATGAGAAGAAGTACAGGGTCAATGGAGATTAAATAGAAGTTGATGGCAATCAAAAAGAAGAGAAGCAAACAGAGATTAAATACATGAGGCATTGTTATAATCATAACATTTATTCGTACACTTTCATTTTGGACTTAGTTGTTTTGCTTCAACTTCACTTTCAAAGGTCACGTGACAAAGCACACGTGATCATGGGAACTTACATGTGATCTCCTGCTGACTAAGCATATGATGTCATGGCCTAGACCAGGCCTAGACTCTATGACGTCACGACACATGTATTTAATCTCCGTTTACTTCTCTTCTCTTTGATCGCCGCGCCTTGTGTGATTAATCACCGCTGTGCTTCTCTTCTTTTTTGATCCCTGTCGACCCTGTAGTCTAGCCATGTATAGTAGATCATCTCACACACAGCTTGGTCTGTGCGCACATCTGTACAATATATAAAGGCTCATGGTTAGACTAGGATTCCCTAGTTTTAACCACTTGTCTATTCACTGGCAACAGTTGAGGATTAAGTTGAGACTCCTAGTTCATACTTGCCAGGTACTTGTGTATACCTGCAACTGTAGTGGACCACTTGTGGCAACGGTATTCGCACTAGCATTCAACTGTGCGTTGCTTGTGCAATGTTACAGTTTTACCCCTAAGCGTACCCCGCCACTCGTTTTCCCATGCTCACGCGTCCCCGCCGCCCCCACCGTCTTGCGATGCCGCCCATCGCCCGCTCCCCAGTCGCCTAGTGGACGTTATCCACTTCCCTGGTCGTTCCTGCAAGTCTCAGTGACGCTACACTGAGATAGCCCCTGTCTCGTCGCCCCGTCGGGCTGGACCTTCAGTTGAGCTGTCGCGTCCTTCATTTCTTAACCAATGACATTTGTTACATCACGTGACTAGCACGTGACTAGATTACGACGTGTCAGTACCTTCGCGTCGAGACCCGTATCCAAGGGCTCCGCCGTTCGCGCACCCTTCGCCCTGTGGGGCTCGCCTCATGGACATCGTCACTTCACCTTCAGCTCTTCTCATTCGTTGACGATGTCGCCTTCTTACTCGGAGCTTAGCTCCCTCGTTACCGGCACTTTGCCGCTTCTCCATTCGCCGTTATGACTCGAGTAGACTCATAACCCTCCGCCCTTCGCTGCCACGCACAGCTCGGTCTGTGCACGATACCCAGTAGTATATATACGAGTACTTAGAGAAGTACAGACTCTTTAGCTAATTCTACGCATCTACCAAGTGCATAGTAATCTAGCAATATACCCTTCTCTTGCCGATAAAGCCGATAAGAGTCTGCTCGATCTCGTCTGGTCGCCACCACTCAAGATCTCGCCGACACTTGCTTTGCAAGACACCCGATAGCGTCGTCTACGCGAGTCGGCTAGTTTCCTCATTAGGCTCGAGCCCCTATAAGTGCTCGCTTGCTAGCTATTGTGCGCTACCAGCGTAACACGCAACAGGCATGACATCATAGAGTCTGGGCCAGTCTAGACCATGTCATCATATGCTTAGTCAGCCTATGGTCACATGTATTATCCCACAATCACGTGCATTTAGTCATGTGACCTTTTGAACAAAAAATGGTGAAGTCCGAACACAAAAGTCTGTTGTAAGAGATACAATTATAACAGACTCTAAGATAGCCAAGCTCTGGAAGAAGCGACTGGACACTTCAGCGCAGAATGCATACTCTATCAGAAAAGCCACCATTGCCACTGAAATTGCCTCCCAAGAAGTCAAGAAGGAAGTGACCCTTCCTGCTCCATTTAAAGCATTCACTGATGTCTTCGAAAAGAAGAATACCAAAGAATTACACCCATCCTGATCCTTCAATCATGCCATTGACCTTGACAAAGACTTTGTTCTGAAAGTCACCAAGGTATACCTGCTCAACCTGAGGGAGTCAGAAGCATGCAAGGCTTTCATTGAGGAACACCTGAAAACCGGCAAGATCACCCCTTCCAAGCCTCCTCAAGCAGCCCCCTTCTTCTTTGTTTCAAAGAAGGATGGCTTGCTACGACCCTGCCAGGACTACCAGTATTTGAACTCTCACATGGTAAAAAATGCTTATCCCCTTCCCTTGATCTCTGACCTTGTTGATCATCTCAAAGGATTGAAAATCTTTACCAAAATGGACATCAGGTGGGGATATAACAATGTCCTCATCAAACCAAACAACCAATGGAAGGTGGCATTCATTACCCCCCAAGGGTTATTTGAACCAATGGTGATGTTCTTCATGTTACGCTGATAGCGCACAATAACTAGCAGCGAGCACTTGACTAGGGGCTCGAGCCTAATGAGGAAAGTGGCCGACTCGCGTAGACGACGCTATCGGGCTTCTGCTGAGCAAGTGTCTTCGAGATGTCGAGTGGTGGCGACCAGTCGAGATCGAGTAGAGACTTATCGGCTCAATCGGCAGATGGGGTATACTGCTAGATTACTATGCACTTGGTAGATGCGTAGAATTAGCTAAAGAACTCGTACTAGCCTAAGTGCGAGTATATATACTAATAGATATCGTGCACAGACCGAGCTGTGCGTGGCAGCAAGGGCAAGGG
Organism: Butyriboletus loyo; assembly: GCA_038093515.1. Taxonomy (NCBI): domain Eukaryota; kingdom Fungi; phylum Basidiomycota; class Agaricomycetes; order Boletales; family Boletaceae; genus Butyriboletus; species Butyriboletus loyo. Next base: position 4,983 of record JBBPSI010000087.1, read on the forward strand.
GTTATGAGTCGACGTGAGTCATAACGGCGAAGGGTGGAGCGGCAAAGTGCCGGTAACGAGGGAGCGAAGCTCTGAGTAAGGTGGCGACATCGTCAGCGAATGAGAAGAGCAGAAGACGAAGTGATGATGTCCACGAGGTGCGGCCCACAGGGCAAAGGGGACGCGAACAGCGGAGCCCTTGGATACGGGTCTCGACACGAAGGTACTGACACGTTGTAATCTAATCACGTGCTAGTCACGTGATGCAAGAAATGTCATTGGTCAAGAAAAGGAGGACGCGACAGCTCAACTGTGGGTCCGGCCCAACGGGGCGACAAGACAGGGGCTATCTCAGTGTAGCGACACTGAGACTTGCAGGAACGACCGGGGAAGTGGATAACATCCACTAGGTGACTAGGGAGCGGGCGATGGGCGGCATCGCGAGACGGCGGGGGCGGCGGGGACGCGTGAGCGTGGGAAAACGAGTGGCGGGGTACACTTAGGGGTAAAACTGTAACACTTCAGACTTTGCAACTCCCCTGCCACATTCCAGGTGCTAATGGATCATATCTTTGGCAAATTATGGCTGAAGGATGGCTCATCATTTACATGGACGACCTCCTGATCCATTCCACTATAACAAAAGAACATGAAGAGCAGACAATCTGAGTTCTGCAAAGACTCTGTGAGCACAAGCTATTCCTCAAGTTGGAAAAATGCTCATTCAACTGTGACGAGGTAGAGTACCTTGGAATGATGGTCCAGGAAGGACAGGTCAAAATGGATCCAATGAAGTTGAAAGTGATTCGTGAATGGAATCTGCCTACTTCTGTGAAAGCAGTCAGATCCTTCATTGGATTCTGCAATTTCTATCACAGGTTAATCAAGGATTCTCTGCTATTGTTACGGGCAACGTGCAGTTGAATGCTAGCACGTAGTACCTTTCACAGGCGGTCCACAACAATTGCAGGATACACAAGTTCCTGGCAGATGTAAACTGGAGTCTCAACTTAATCCTCAACTGTTGCCAGCAAATAGACAAGTGGTTAAAACTAGGGAATCCTAGTCTAACCACGAGCCTTTATATATTGTACAGACATGCGCACAGACCAAGCTGTGCGTGAGAGGAACTACTATACATGGCTAGACTACAGGGTCAATGGGGATCATAAAGAAGAGAAGCGCAACGGTGATTAATCACACGAGGCGTGGCGATCAAAGAGAAGAGAAGTAAACGGAGATTAAATACATGTGTCGTGACATCATAGAGTCTAGGCTTGGTCTAGGCCATGACATCATATGCTTAGTCAGCAGGAGATCACATGTAAGTTCCCACGATCACGTGCATTGAGTCATGTGACCTTTGAAAGTGAAAGTTGGTTCAAAACAACTAAGTCCAAAGTTTGAATGTACAAATAAATGTTATGATTATAACAGCTATCACCAAACCCCTTCATGACCTCACAAAGAAGGGGGTTCCCTGGGCTTGGACACTGGCCTGTGAATGAGCCTTCCGAGCAATCAAACAATTATTCCTCTGACAACCTGTCCTCTCTATGCCCAATGTCACTAAGCTGTTTTCTATCATGACTGACACCTCCCTCACTGTGACTAGGCTGTCCTTATGCAAAAGACAGGAATGGTGACCTTTATCCCTGCACCTATCTCTCAAAGATGCTTTCCCCTGCTGAGCAAAACTATGACATCTACGACCAGAAACTCCTGGTGGTCATTCATGCCCTTGAAGAGTGGCATTACTATCAGGAACAGGGCATCAGGTGGAAGTTCTGACCAATCACAAGAATCTCACCTACTTCTGCCAACCCAACAAACTGTCCTGTTGACAGGTGTGGTGGCTGATGTTTCTTCAAGATTTCAACCTCCACTTCCATCACGTTCCAGGAACCCAGATGGGTCCTGCAGATCCTTTGTCTAGATAGGATGATGTGGACACATCCATGGATAACCAGGAGGTCACTCTTCTACCTGACACATTGTTTGTGTGAAAGCTCAATCTTGCTCTTGCCGAGAAGATAGCTGCCTCTACCCCCGGGGATCCCCTTGTTAACTGGTATATGCAGGCCTTGTATGAAGATTTGCCCCTCTTCCCCAAAATGAATGCCAGTGACTGGGACTTTGACAGAAAAGAGTTGTATTTCTGCAAAAAGTGGTACATCCTGGAAGCAGCCTGCACCAACCTCATATGATCCCTGCATGAGAGCACTGCTGGCAGCCATGGTGGCATCTTTTGCACTCAGAACCTGGTGCAGCGGGTGTTACAGTTTTACCCCTAAGCGTACCCCGCCACTCATTTTCCCACACTCATGCGTCCCCACCGCCCCCACCGTCCCACGATGCCGCCCATCGCCTGCTCCTTAGTCGCCTAGTGGACGTTACCCACTTCTCCGGTCGTTCTGTGAGTCTCAGTGATGCTACACTGAGATAGCCCCTGTCTCGTTGCCCCGTTGGGCCGGACCCTTCAGTTGAGCTGTCGTGTCCCTCTTTATTTGACCAATGACATTTCTCGCATCACGTGACTAGCACGTGATTAGATTATGACGTGTCGTACCTTCGCGTCGAGACCCGTATCCAAGGGCTCTGCCATTCGTGTCCCCTTTGCCCTGTGGGCCGCACCTCGTGGACATCATCACTTCATCTTCTGCTCTTCCTATTCGTTGACGATGTCACCACTTTACCCAGAGCTTCACTCCCTCGTTACTGGCACTTTGCTGCTCCACATTTCATGGTTATGACTCGATGCAACTCATAACCCTTCACCCTCGCTGCCATGCATAGCTCAGTCTGTGCACCATATCTATTAGTATATATACCAGCGTACTTAGCATAGTATGGACTCTCTAGCTAATTCTACGCATCTACCAAGTGCATAGTAATCTAGCAGTATACCCCATCTGCCGATTGAGCCAATAAGTCTCTATTCGATCTCGACTGGTCGCCACCACTCGATATCTCAAGACACTTGCTCAGCAGAAGCCCGATAGTGTCATCTACGCGAGTTGGCCACTTTCCTCATTAGGCTCGAGCCCCTAGTCAAGTGCTCGCTGCTAGTTATTGTGCGCTATCAGCATAACAGCGGGTGTTATGAGGCCAAGCAACGCATGGTCGAATGCCAGTATGAATACGTGTCCACACGAGGTCCCAACAGCAGTTGCAGGTCTACACAAAGACCTGGCAAGAGTGATCAAGGAGTTCTAGCTTAGTCCTCAACTATTTCTAGCGAATAGACAAGTGGTTAAAACTAGGGAGTCCTAGTCTAACCACGAGCCTTTATATATTGTACAGAGATGTGCACAGACCAAGCTGTGCGTGAGACAAACTACTATACATGGCTAGACTACAGGGTCGACGGGGATCAGAAAGAAGAGAAGCACAGCAGTGATTAACCACACGAGGCGTGGTGATCAAAGAGAAGAGAAGTAAACAGAGATTAAATACATGTGTTGTGACATCATAGAGTCTAGGCCTGGTCTAGGCCATGACATCATATGCTTAGTCAGCAGGAGATCACATGTAAGTTCCCACGATCACGTGCGCTATGTCACATGACCTTTGAAAGTGAAGTTGGAACGAAATGACTAAGTCCAAAGTTTGAATAAATGTTATGATTACAACAGTGGGACTATTGGTGGCCAGGGATGGCCTCCCTAATTCGCTGATTGTCTTGGGCTGTGCTGTTTGTCAAGTGAACAAGGTCAACACCCACCCAACAGTTCCACCTCTTACCCCATTGACCAGTGTGGCTATGTGCCCCTTTGAGCAAGTGTTGGTGGATCTGATCACTGGACTGCCCTTGTCCCTTGGATATGATTCTGTCATGGTCATGGTAGACCATGGGCTTACAAAGGGGGTAATTTATTCCCCTTGTCACAAAGATATCGATGTGGCAGGAGTTGCCAAGTTATTTTTCAAAACCATATTCCTCTGATTTGGGCTTCACTCTTGGTGTATCTCTGATCAAGGCCCACAATTCGCCTCTGCCTTTGCCAGAGAACTTTCCAGACTTCTTGATTATAATCTTGCCCTCTCTTTGGCATATCACCCCCAGACCAACAGAGAAATGGAACAGGTCAACCAAGAACTGGAAACTTACCTTAGAATCTTCTGCAATGGACACCTGGAGTGATGGGCTGAACTCCTTCCTATGGCAGAATTTTCCTACAACTCAATGCCCCACTCATCCACAAACAGGACCCCATTCTCTCTGATGGTTGGATATGAACCAAGGTCTTATCCTCCAATCAGGAAGACATTCCTCCCTGCCCTCAAGTCACAACTAAGGGAACTGATGGGAGCATGAATGGAAGCTCTAGAAGCTCATGTAAAGGCACAATAGCTGATGAAGGAACAGATCTCTTCCAAGTTCCACCCCTGGAAAGTAGGCAATAAGGTATGGTTGGAAGGACAAAACCTTAAACTCAGGTACCCATCGAAGAAGCTAGCCCCTAGATGGGAAGGACCATTCAAGATCACACAGGTGGTCTCCCCTGTGGCATACAGGCTCTGACTACCCCCAACATGGAAGATCCATGATGTCTTTCACACATCCCTCCTGACTCCTTCTTGTGAAACTGCAGAGCATGGTCTGAATTTCACAAACCCCCCTCCAGAAAAGATTGACAGAGATGGAGAGTATGAGATCAATAAGATCTTATCATACCAAGGCTCAAAAGGGCAATAGCAGTTTTTGGTATCCTGGAAAGGATACTCCACAGCAGAAAATACCTGGGAACCAAATGGGAACCTGGTCCATGCACAGGCATTGCTTCAAGCATATAAGCTACACCATCCCAAGAACTTCCCTTCTCCATCCTCCTGGTAGAAAACAAAAAAGGCCATTCCTCCCACATAAAACAATGCTTTTCTCCTGTCTCAGCCACCCATCTGATCCTCTTGTCTCCCAGTCTCATCCCACCGCGTTCTTTATGCTGCCATTTTAGAAAACCTCATCACCACTTTCACACTGGAGCAGTGCATGGATTTCACAGGAGACTATGTCCTCCACACCCTCACCTCTCTATACCGCTCCTATGCATTGGCTTGCACCATCCACACCTGCCTCTGTCCTGACAACCAACCCCCATCTATGCTGCCGCTCTGGAGACCTCCTTAATGGAAGCCAGAAGCTACACCTTCAACATCCTCCATGCAGAAGGATTTGGATATGTTGTTGACCAGTTACTCCCAGGTATCCTGGCCCCCATCCTCCACCCTAACCTCATTGCTCTTGCCCCTCATGAGAGGGAATTTTATTTTCAGTCCACCAACTGCATCACATTTCTCCATCCCACTGCTTGTGGACCCAATCCCCCTGCTTGCCCTGCCACAGCAGGATCTCCTCTGCCTGTCCCAGTTCCTGTGCTGTCCACATGAAGCTCACCAGCTACCACCCTGGTAGCTGACTCATCACGTGAAACCACTGGCGAATCCCTGGAGTCCTTTTGGACTGACATTGACAAGCCCCAGATTGCTCATTGACACTCCCCCTTACTGCCTCGCACTGTGCATTGCCAACCTCGCCACCCACTTCTCCAGATTGGCACTATCCCCAGAACTGTTACCCTTACTGCCGCCAGGAGGGGAATCACTGCCAGGGCAGAACAGTCTGCCACTCCCCAACCCCCCTCCAGACACAGAACTCCCACCATCCAACTCATCCCTCTGATCTCCTCCCCTCTTGCCTCTTGTGACCCCCCTCCTGCATATCTCACCACCCACAGCACCCATACCACCCCTATCGTCCTGGATGACAGATCCCCTGGGGCCAGCCCTGGCCCTTCTCAACCTCATCTTGTCCACTCCCAACTCTGCTTTGAGTGTGGGACCATTAGGCATTTCTGTCATAATCTCCCAAACTACACCTGCCCTTTCTGTCACCGGATTGCCTCGGGTCATATTCAGGAGTTTTGTCCTGAACAGGTCTGTGGGTTATGTGGTGGAATCGGCCATATTGTTGCCAACTGCACATTCCACAATGATGCCTGGGTGGATCTCAATGCCGATGATGCTTATGACTATGATGTCAATGAGGGGGTGTCCCAGTGAAGAAATGTTGAAAGAAGTGGAGTTGGAGTCTCCACCATGGGAAGGGGGTAATGTTATGGTTATCTGGGATAATGTCACAGTTGAGTACTCTTTTGTTCCTCTTTGGATTGGACTACCATTCGCTCAGAGGCTTCACCTCCTATTCTTCAAACAGGCCAGCCATTCTGCTTAGTTGTGTTAACCCCTATTCCACTATTTCTTTTCTACTCTAGAACATTCTAGAGTCTACTTCATTGAAAGGGGATATGACTCTAGAAAGATCTAGAGTGAAATGGAAGTAGCATCCAAATAGAGAAGAAAATGACTAAGTGAAGTGGCTGAGTCATACAAGAGACAGGGGTTGGGCCCTGTAGGTGAAACAGTAGCTCATAGAGTATAAAGGGAAGAAATAGGGAGAAATTGTAATAAAGGGGGTCCACAGGGGGAATACATGCAACATGCAGGTGGGCCTACTGGGGATATATAGAAAGAGCATGGGGTAGATGAGGGAGCCTGCAGGTGTATATAGAGGAAACATGCTATATTTCGGAATTGGTAAAGTCCAAGCAGGTGCACTGAGGCAATGAAGGATGTAAGGGTAAACCTATCAGTGGAAAGACTAACTGATATAATGAGAGAGAGTATCACAAACAGGTATACTTGAAGAGTTATAAGGAGCAAGGCTCAACTTAGAGATATTGCAGTAGTGATGATAGAACTGAAAGATCTAAAGAGAAAAGCAACAAGCATTAAGGGCTGTCTTATATACAGTACATGAGTGTTTGTACTTGTGTTCTGTATAGTACCTATATAAGGTAAGGTATGACAATATGTTAGAGATAAGAGATAAGACTAAACATATCATCCAATAGCACAATAAGAGCTATATGTAATGTGACAAGTGTGACTGAGTCTAGACAATGATGTCATAAAGATCAGTCTGGAAACATAGTGGCTGTAAGTGAAATACAGAAATAGAACACTACTGTTTCAACACTCCTCCTCGCTTTAGCATTACTTCTTTATGGAGAAAGGTAAAAGAAAGAGCATGGACTGAACTTCTTCAAACCTCTGCCATGTCAGGTTCTTTGTAATGATATCTGCAGCTTGTTGTTGAGTAGGAGTATAGAAGAGAGTAATCTCCTTATCCTCAATGCATTCATGAATGTAATGAAATGGAATTGCAATGTGCTTGCTGTGTCCTTCAATGGCAGGATTAGAAGCTAGAGATATAGCTCCTTGATTATCAACTAGAAGGGGTAAAGAACCAAGTCTGTATCCCAACTTGAAGAACAAGGAGTACACCCAAGAGAGCTGTTTAGCAGTCTTGGTCATGCTCATATATTCTGCTTTGGTTGAAGAATAAGTAATCTTGCATTGTCATCTGGATAACCACAATACTATGCCAGATGCTAGAAAGATACAATAACCTGTCATTGAACAATGGATCTCAATATCGCCAGCCCAGTCTGTGTCACTATAAGAAATAATGCCAGAATTGGCTCTCAGACCAGTCTGGCTGTGTCTGGAATACATTATGCAAAGCTCTGGTGTTCCAACCAGATAGTGGACTATATAGAGCACTCTTTGTAAATGCTCTTCCAACGGATTGGAAGAAAATTGTGACATCTTAATGATGGCATGAGCAATATCAGGTCTAGATCCAAGCATAATAAAGAGGAGAGATATGATGATGGACTGATTTGTGAATACAAAGATGGTGATGCTTCAGTGGTTGATTGTTACAGTTCTTTACTCCTTTTCTCCTCTACCATATGGACTACCATTTTCTCCTAGGCTTCGCCTACTGTTCTTTGAATGGCTCAACTATTCCGCTTAGATCACCACTTCCCATGCATGGACATTATTTCTTTCATACTCCAGAACATTCCTTCCTCATTTGTCTCCATGACTCGTCTTGACTAGTGACAACTCATATGACCCAATTGGGTCATGGTCTGTGTGCAGACTTCTGTAGTATATAAACTAGCCACCATCACCAGTGTACTTTATCTAGTTCTATGCAATTCATTGCTAGCAACTTCCTCACTGCCAGTCACTAAGTGTCAGCACTTAGACATCGACTGAGACATTCAGAAAAAGTCTTGCAGCTACTCCAGAGTGCCACCTAGTTGTTCTTGTTGTTAGTGACACCAGCATAACATTGATGGTGAATGATTATAACCAGCAGGAAGAGGTGTGCATGCAGGTTTTGCATTTTCAAGCTTGAACTGTTTTATGACCTTCTGTGCATAATCACACTGATCCAGCCTCAGGGTATGGTTTTTGTGATCCCTGGAAATCCACATGCCTAGATACTCTTTTGCTTCTCCAAGGTCTCAACTTTTCCAAGTCTTCATAAAGTGCTTTTTGTGAGCAAGGACTTGTGCTTTATCACTACCCATAAAAAGAGCATCATCAACATATATAACTAAAGTAATGATGACTTTCCTGATGAATTTAATATAAGTTCCCAGGTCAGACAAGGTATGCTTGAAACCTTGTTTTATGAGTGATGAGTGCAAGGCTTTGTTCCATTGAAGGGCTGCTTGCTTGAGGCCATAAATAGCTTTTTGTAGGTGACAGACTTTACTTTCTGAGCCTTTTTGAGCGAAACCCTCAGGTTGTTCCATATAGATTTCTTTGTCAAGATCTCCAAAGAGGAATGCAGTCTTGACATCTAGGGCCTCAATTTCCCAATCTTCTAAGGCAGCTAAAGCTAAGAGAATTCTAATGGTTTCAAACCTGGCAACTGGTGAGAAGGTTTCTTCATAATAGATTTGGGTAAAGCCTTTTGCTATCCAGTGAGACTTGTGTCGTCCATTGCTTTTTTGTACATTTATCCATTTCCCTTTAATGACTTAATGTCCCTTTGGAAGATCTACCAGATCCCATACATGTTGTTCTTGGAATGACTTGTATTCCTCTCCCATGGCATTTAGCCATTTGGATCTCTTGGCAGGAGATAATCTCATTACTGCCTTATGAGACTGTGGGATTCCATAGACAGTAGCAGTGGCAAGAAGAGATTTAATCCACTTAGCGCTGTACATCTGTCCTAAGTCATCTTCTTCATTTGTGGGTCTCAGTTGGTTAACCAGTTGTGGAGTAGGAATTAACTTCTCCTGAATAGGATCCATTCCTCGATGTATTTCCTGTTCTATCTCAATCAGAGGTCAATTCCCATAAGCATTATCTGGGACAATCCATGGAACATGATTGTGAGTAGGACAAGGATTAAAATCGCGACCTGTCTGTAAGAAATCTGGATTAGTGATCATTGGGATTGGAACACCATGAGACCGTAAATCCTGATTGAACTCATCATATAAGTCATGTTGGTGACCTTGAGCACATTCATCATGTGTTGGATGATGTTGATGAGGACAATTTCAAAACTCTGTGATTCATTCAGGATAAACTCTAGTTGGAGGTAAGAAAGTGGAAGGACAAATCCAACCAGGATCTTCAAAGGTTTCCAACAGTGGTAACATTTGATGTTTGTGTTGGTGTTGATCCATTATAGATAATCTATGTCCAGTATCTGGTGTTTCTCTTTTAACTCCAGGATGTGGAGGTGAGAAAATAGACAGTTGTTCTTCATGAACTGAGTCAGGAGATGGAGGGTTGAGGAATAAAGGTGATGGTGGATTTTCAGGCATAACCCAGGGTAAAGGTGTGACTGATGGATTAGGAGACAGTTGTTACATTTTATCAGGATTTAATATGGGGGAAATTGGTGGTAGGCCTTCGCATATAATACCAGTTCCATCAAAGTGTACTCCTAGTGGAGGTGGCATGTCTGCCTGTTGTTGGTTTGATGTTGGGGCATCAGATGTACTATCTTTGTCATCTCCATTTTCATCAGCATCTGTTGGAAGAATAGGAGGCGGAATTGTGGCTTGTCTATTGTCCTGTTCTTTGAAACAATGTGGGAAATTTTCTTCATCAAAAGTCACAACAGACTCAACAAGAACACATCTTCAGGTTGGAGACCAAAAGCAATAACCTTTGGTGCCAGATTCATATCCAATGAAAGTGGCTTGTTCTGATTTTCAGAGACAACTTATTGTCCCTGAGTTCCTTCTTGATAAAAATGTATGCATGGCATCCAAATACCTGGAAGTATGATATGTCTGGTTTCTTCCTAGAGAACATTTTGATAGGGGTTTTCCAATTATGACAATGCATTGGTTGATGATTGTAGATGTGGAGTGAGGTTTCAATTGCATCTTTCCAGAAGACTTTCCAGTGGTCAACAAAACTGTTGCAATGTTGGCAACATTTTGATTGTTAAGCTAATAACTCAAGAACTACTAAAGGCAAACCTCCTAAACCTACCCATAGCAGAAAGCCATAATCAAGGGCTTTCCAAAAAAATATACATTGCTTATGTAATTCATTCTATATTCACCAATCAAGCAAGGGTACTTATTGCAACAGTTTTGTTGCTGATATCAAGGGTATCTAAATTAGTATGAAGTATATCCTCCTTTGGCTTTAATCACCTTCTGAATCCTTCTAGGCATACTCTCAATCAACTCCTGACACTGTGCAATCCCAATCCTATCCCACTCTGCCTGTACACACTCCCACAACTCCAAAACCCCCTTAGGTGACTCAGGATAGTCTGCTAGCCTTCTTTTGAGAAGAAACCATAGGTGTTCTATGGGGTTGAGGTCTGGAGACTGAGCAGGCCACACCATAACCTCAAATCCATTGTCAGAAAACCACTCCTTGGCTCTCCTGCTGGCATGCTTGGGGTTATTATCCTGCTGAAAGATAATGTCCTCTGGAGTTTGTCCATAATACTGAAGGGTTTGCCTTTAGTGATTCTTGAGTTATTTGCTTAACAATCAAAATGTTGCCAACATTGCAACAGTTTTTTTGCCCACTGTATACTTGTGTTTCATCTTCTCCTTGATTTTAGAGTGTGTGAACATAATATCATAGCTGTTAATTATTGAATTGTGCAGTGGTACATCAATTTGTGCAGTGGAATCACAATAATCTGAGTTCAACATTCAGATGTATACACTCTATATCTACTGTATATTCAGCTGATGCTGTACACTATACACTATGCCAGTCATCCATTGCATGTATTGTAACAAATATGGCCCATATGGTCCCTGGCAATCAATGCAGGCATACTGGCTCCACATCATTGTGATACACACTAAACATCATTCCTGTAATTCTTGTGATGTCTCAGCCAGATGTCACACTAAGAGTCTTTGGAGAACAATTTCTTATTCTATTGCATAATGGGTCTCAAGCGTGACCACTAGTTGACCACTAGTTGGCCAACTAGTGACTGACGTATCAAAAATTAGTCACTCACTACAGTGGTAGGGTTCAGGCTCCAACTCAATCTTACCCCTTGCTCACCATTAATGATGCCCAAGGACCTTCAACCCAAGAGCCGCTCAGCTATAAATCAAGGCAGCCTTTCTTCTTCATCCACCCTCCCTGCTGACTCCCATCCTGGTCGCAAAGTCAAGGTGCTGCTCATCTGTTGGGACAAGGACTGTGCTTCTCGCACAACATGCCTCATCAAGTGGTTGAAGGAGCATGAAGCCACCTGGTTCAAGATATTTTCCAACTCCACCCAAGATGCCAAAGATGGCAACCACAGGAAGGAGGTCTCAGGGAATTCAAGGGCCCACTACTATTGGGAAGCTGCCAAGGCCATCTTTGCAAATGATGGTGATGCAGATGTTCAGTGCTACTCCCAGTTGCACCCAGAGCTTTTTGTCAACAAGATCGACCATTGTATAAAAGAGTAAGTCACATTATGACCTGTATACCTCTGCTAACATTGTCATAGGCTGTGAAAGAGCTACAACAAGGCTAACAAGGAGCTTGGGCAAACTGGGGAAGGAAGGACTTATAAGGAGTTGCAACAAGATCCGTCAAAGGGAAATATCATAGGTAGGTTGGCTTCAGCTCAAATTTAGTCTCACTAATGCTTGAGTAGAGTTGATCATCAAGTCATTTCCAAGGTGGCCTGACTTGCATGGGTTCTGGAGGATGAATCCAGGATTCAATACATCTGCATCAACTGCTGACACAGGCCAGGATTTCAAGGGGGATGCCCTTGCCCTATTCAAACTTGGAAACACAGGCAGCAGACCCAGCTCCACAAATGAGACAGAAGTAGAGTACTCATCAGGTCCTGACAGTGGCATTTCATCACCACTTTTCCTTGACAGTCACACTCCCTTGCCTCTGAACAGCAGCATGCCCTCACCAGTTCCCATACCTCACATTGACCTGGCCCTTGATCACTTCACACAGTCACCTTTCAACAGCACCATCCCCTCATCTTTCAACAACATCATGCCATCTCTGCTCCATATGCAACCATCTCTCAATACCTTGCCCTCTCCTTTGGTTTGCCATGGGTTGCTGTCCCTTGGCAGTGGAATCACCATACCCACTGCTCATATGCATACCCCAAATAATGCAGATGAGCTTTTTTCTTCATTTTTCCAGATGGATTTAGACAAGGATACAAACAATCTCCCCTCTGTCCCACCCCCTTCCTCTGGTCACCACCTAGGCTCTTCATAACATGGTATGTGGTCCCCAGTCCCTCTCTCTTTTCATGGGGGTGCCCCATGTGTACTTCCTCCTCCTCCCATCTCAGGGAGGGTTGTTTCATTCTCGGACAATGAATCTGATTTTCCCATGCAACCCATACCACACATTGGTCACTGCAAGCCTGGCACTCCAGATTTGGACTCATCCAACCTATTGGGATCACCATTCACTACATGGTCAGTAGGTACAAATCCAGATCCTCTATATGTCATCCCCACTCCTCCCACCTCCACCACCAAGGGTATCTCATCCACCAGCAGTAGCTTGCACTGGTCCAATCATGCATCTGCTGCACCTCCGAATGTGAATCAGAGACTTGCAAAACAAGCTGAAGACCTAATCATGCAGGGGGCAAGTGTTGTGCATGCACAAAGTTAGGATAAGTACAACCACTGTGACATGCACTATCAGGATAAGGCGGCTGAGTGGGAGCATCAAGAACAGATGGCACAGCTCAATGCCAACCAACTGAAATGGCAGCAAGAGTTCAAGCTGAAGATGGCTGAGTTGAAGGTAAGGCAACTCAAGCAGCAACTTGAGCTGGAAAAGACATGGGCTAATTAGTTGTCACTGCCTGGGCATGGAAATATACCGCCACTGCTCTAGTTCTTGTCATTCACTTTTGTCATGTCAGACGCATCCGAACATTTACATACATATGTTGTCCACTTGCTACATATGCATTCACTTTCATATATTCTTCGGTTTCTTTTGTTGCAATAAGAAATCTATATGTTCTGCAACAAAGTATCCATGATTTGCTGTCTGAATGCCTGTCCTGTTGATGTAGCAAGGCCATCATTCAACTCTGGTCCTTCCTCCTCATGCTCCAAGTCCCTATCCTGCCCTTGCCTTTGATACTCCTGTTTAAAGTCTGACATTGAGCTATTCAATCCAAGCTCTTTCTCAGTGTCAACAATCAGATTATGAAGAATAAAGCAGCAGCGAATCCATGTAGTTGCATAGTCCAGATTGGCTTGTGTTTGAATTCGGAAGCACAGATCCAGAAGTGATTGGAAACAGCCTTTGAGGGAATTATAGAGATGCTTAGTTCAAACCCATATCTGCAACTATTAAAGTCAAGTCAAAGAATAAAAATAGAATCCTTACTGATGATAAATAATTATTGAATGTTCTCTTGTCAGGTCCAAGACTTCCTCCAACAAGTCTGTTACAGTTTTACCCCTAAGCATACCCTGCCACTTGTTTTTCCATGCTCTCATGTCCTGCCACCCTGCCATCCCCATGATACAGCATATTGCCTGCTCTCCAGTTGCCAGTGGACAGTCATCCACTCTCCCAGTCACTCCTAGACATCTCAGTACCGAGATACTGAGACAGCCCCTGTCTTTTGCCCCATTGGGCTGAGCCTTCAGCTGAGCTGTCATGTCTCTCTTTTCTTAACCAATGACATTTGTTACATCACATGACAAGCATGTGACTAGATTATGACATGTCTTGACTAGCATGCCAAGACCTGTATCCAAGGTCACTACTACTCGCATCCCCTTTGCCCTGTGGGCCCCACATTATGGACATTGCTGCTTCTCATTCAGCATTTCTCATTTGCTGGCAATGTTGCCATCTTTCTTGGAGCTTTGCTCCCTCATCACCAGCACTTTTCCACCTTCCCCGACTCAAGTTGACTCAGAACCCTCAGCCCTTCACTGCTTTGCACAGCTCGGTCTGTGCATGGACACCTATAGTATATATACCAGTACTTAGACAAGTACAGACTCTTTAGCTAATTCTATGCATTTACCAAGTGTTACACTGATAGCGCACAATGACTAGCAGCGAGCACTTGACTAGGGGCTCGAGCCTAATGAGGAAAGTGGCCGACTCGCGTAGACGACGCTATCGGGCTTCTGCTGAGCAAGTGTCTTCGAGATGTCGAGTGGTGGCGACCAGTCGAGATCGAGTAGAGACTTATCGGCTCAATCGGCAGATGGGGTATACTGCTAGATTACTATGCACTTGGTAGATGTGTAGAATTAGCTAGGGAACTCATACTAGTCTAAGTGCGAGTATATATACGAATACATATCATGCACAGACCGAGCTGTGCGTGGCAGCGAGGGGCAAAGGGTTATGAGTTGCGTCGAGTCATAACGGCGAATGAAGATGTGGCAAAGTGCCGGTAACGAGGGAGCGAAGCTCCGAGTAAGATGGCGACATCGTCAGCGAATGGGAAGAGCTGAAGGCGAAGTGACGATGTCCATGAGGCCAGCCCCACAGGGCAAAGGGGACGCGAACGGCGGAGCCCTTGGATACGGGTCTCGACGCGAAGGTACAACACGTCGTAATCTAATCACGTGCTAGTCACGTGATGCAACAAATGTCATTGGATAAAGAACAAGAGGACGCGACAGCTCAGCTGTGGGTCCGGCCCGACGGGGCGACGAGACAGGGGCTATCTCAGTGTAGCGTCACTGAGACTTGCGGAATGACTGGGAAGTGGATGGTGTCCACTAGGCGACTGGGAGTGGGCAATGGGTGGCATCGCGAGACGGCGGGGGCGGCGGGGACGCGTGAGCGTGGGAAAACGAGTGGCGGGGTACGCTTAGGGGTAAAACTGTAACACCAAGTACCTAGTAATCTAGCATCATACCCTTTCTGCTGATAGAGTTGATAAGAGTCTGCTTGATCTTGTCTGGTTGCCACCTTATAACATCTCACCAACACTTGCTCTGTGGAACCTTGATAGCATCATCTACACAAGTCAGCCATTACCCGATTAGGCTCGAGCCCCAATTGAGCACTTGCTGCTAGTTTGTTTCATGCTTCAGCATAACAAGGTCACTTGAATGGTATAACACACCAAGTAGAAGACCATGCAGAAAAAGAAAGAGCAAAAAATTGGATTGAGGCTAGATCTATTCCAGCATGGAGGGGGGGTTTTCTATGTATTGATGGAACAACCTTCAATTTCTTGCAGAAGCCAGGACTTCATGGTGAGGTCTTCTTTGACAGAAAGTCAAGATACTCTGTAACAAATCAGGTTGGTTTCAATTCTGTTTCAATTATAGATACTTACTATATTTCAGATTGTCATCCTCCCCCACAATCTTTAGATTGTGGACTATGCAATTGGTCTTCCAGGAAGCATTCATGATGCCAGTGCTTTCCAACACACTTGTGTTGCTCATCATCCTAATCAATTCTTTGGTGCCAATGAGTGGCTTTGGGCTGATTCAGCCTATTCCCATAACTGTTACAAATGTGTTATGCTTTCACTCTTGCATTTGATACACTTTGATCCTATCAATTGTGTGGATTGTACCAACAGCAACACCTGCCCATTCTGCCATATCTTGTGAAGTTGCAGCATTCCCATAGTGACCTGCACCATTCAAGAAAATGGCAAGCTTGAACCAGACAGGCAATTGCTGATTAGCAAGATGAGAGGTTGAAAGAGGCATGCCATCAGAACCAGAGTCATGAAGGCTGCTTGTGTGGAAAATGGGGTGAGGATGAATTCTCTCAACCAGCTGAGCAAAGACTTCAGGAGATACTCAAAGCTTGCAGCAAAAAAACCATGGATGGTGTTATAATCATAACATTTTATTCGTACACTTTGTACACTTTCAATTCGGACTTAGTCGTTTTCACTTTCAAAGGTCACGTGACATAGCGCACGTGATCGTGGGAACTTACATGTGATCCATTGCTGACTAAGCATATGATGTCATGGCCTAGACCAGGCCTAGACTCTATGACGTCACGACACATGTATTTAATCTCCGTTTACTTCTCTTCTTTTGATCCCCGCGCCTCGTGTGGTTAATCACCGTTGCGCTTCTCTTCTTTAGTCTATCCATGTATAGTAGTTCATCTCACGCACAGCATGGTCTGTGCGCATCTCTGTACAATATAAAAAGGCTCGTGGTTAGACTAGGATTCCCTAGTTTTAACCACTTGTCTATTCGCTGGCAACAGTTGAGGATTAAGTTGAGACTCCAGTTCATCTCTGCCAGGTACTTGTGTATACCTGAAACTGTTGTGGACCGCTTGTGGCTGGGTACTACGTGCTAGCATTCGACTGCGCGTTGCCTTCGCAACACTTGGTTAAAACTTCAGATACACACCCGGTCCCCAGGGTAGGGGTAGCGTGCTTGTCGGCGATTGGCCAATAGCGTACCCGTCTCGTTCTCCCTATCCCGCACATACCAGTAGGCCTCCACTTGACGGAGCAGAAATCCCGCTGAAGGGTAAACCCGGTACTCAGGGTTAAGAGTCGTTACTGCGCGTTCAGCAGTTTTCATTTCTGATTGCCCCCGCCGCTTTTAGGGGAACCCCTTGGAAGGGTAGCTTTTGTCTCGCGTAAATACCTGTCATATTCATTCTCCGTCGCTCCCTTGGAGTTGATAGTCTGCGCTAGGGTCGTGCCTAGTTTGCAAAGAGCGACTTCGGGACCCCCAAATCCCGTTGGCTGAGCTATTCTCAAATCGTAGTCCCTGTGGTAACACGGGAGGTAGAACCTAGAAAAAATATTCAAAATTTGTCAATTAGTCGTAACTAGGTCTTTACCCGTTCTCGTCCATTACCGGACAAAGCTTCGTCGGAGATACTACCTCCGTTCGAAAAAATATTTTTTATGTTCTACTTGTTGTAGAGTCCCCCAGAGTCACCTTGGAAGATAGGAGACAGTAAGGGTCTTTATACCTTGTAGCTTTCCTTTTTGTTTTTTGCCGAAGAAGCCGGTTCAGCCGAAGAAAAAGGTTGCCGAAGAAGATTCAAGAATCACCCCTTTTCCTCCACCCCCAACTTCTTTAATTCCCACTTATCAAACTGGGTTCCGAATATTCCACGGACTTCCCAGAAGACGACCAAAAAAGGATGTCCGATCCCGGTCCGTCTTACGCCCCCGCTCCCTCCGATTATGTACCCGCCGCCGTCTACGACGATCAGACATTGCGTGCCCTCTTCGCGCAGTGGCTGGAAAAAGATAACCAAGGAGGAATTTCTAAAAAAGTTGCTGACCCAGGAGAATGGGACGGCGACAGAGAAAAGTTCCACCACTTGTTACGAGACAACGATGCGCCCTCCCCTCGCCCACCATTTCCATCTCACGTTCAAGACGCGTCGGTCGTTCTTTCCGCGTTCCCTCTCCCGAACCGGAACCCATCGTCGTCGACAACCCATCGCCGCCACACTCTCCCGCCCAGCCAGACCCTCAACCCCAGTTTGACCCTTCGCCCCAGTCTGACCCCGAACCCTCATACCAACCCGAGGACCAGGGTCAAGGGCAAGGATCGGAACCTACCCCTAGCAACGACGGTTATGACAGCGACTGGCTCGACAGAACCCCCCACGTCTCCCGCTCTCCCTCTCCACCGTATTATCCACCCGCAGATCCCTCTGACGACGAAGACGACGACAACGATATGTCTGACAAAAAGAATATCGTCCCCAAAGACTTCTCTGGTCTCAACGAAGACGCCTCGCGATGGCTCCTCGCCATGCGCACCTACTTCGCCGCCAATCAGACGGCATTCCCCGACGACGAATCTAAAATCAATGCCCTCCTCATGAAGATGAGCGAAGGGAAAGGCAAGACGTTCTCTGAAGGATGGATGAGCCTCCTTCTAGACGGACACCCCACAGCGCGACAAAGAGAGTTCTCCACAGTCTGCGAGGATTTCCAAAGGGTCTTCCATCCCTTTGACGTAGGAGAAAGCGCCAGAATTGACCTGGGGAACCTCACCCAGAACAAGGCCAACCGCAAGGACGGCTATGACACCTACGTCACAGAATTCCAACTCCTCGCCGCCAAGTCAGGGATCATCGACGAGAAGGCTCTCATCGAATGGTTCATTCGCGGTCTCGACCCCCGCCTCGCAGAGTCTGTCCTCTCATGCGAGAAACCTCCTACCACGCTTGCCGGATGGGCCGAAAAGACATCCGCCTTCCACGCGCAGCACAAGCGCATTGACGACCTCCGCGCAGGGAAACGATATATTCCCACCTTCTCCTCCTCCTCCAAGCCCGCGCCCCACCGAAGGGACCCTAACGCCATGGATGTAGACGCAGTCCGACTTACTCCCGTACAACGTGCGGAGTACATGAAGCAGAACAAATGCTTCATTTGCCACCAAGTCGGCTGCCGATCGACCAACCATCCTCGCCCCCCTCGCAATGGGCAGAACTCCCGAGGACCGCCCTCCCGTCCCCCTCGCAACCCTCAGCGCACGCGCGCCGCCGTCGTCACGCCCCCCGAACCAAAGCCCTCCCCACTCGTCGACTACCTGTCCGAGTTGAAAGGTCGAGGCACCCAGCAAGAAGATGTCTTGAATGTCCTCAAGGCATGCTTCAACGAAGATGAAGAAAAGCTGCCCGTCGCAGCAACCAAGGTGGCCGAAGAATGGCCAAAGGATTTTTAGAAGAGAGGGAAGTTTCGACGTCTTCTCCTCTCCATACTCTCGCCCCTGTAGTTTTGTCAAACCCCAATGCGCAATCAATTCGAGTTCCTGTGTCTTTATTCGCGCATGAAGGGGGTCAAATCGTCGACACATTCGCCCTGGTGGACAGCGGCGCAAGCGGATGTTTCATAGATCGCGATCTAGTGAAACGAAAGAAACTGCCGATGGAACGGCTACCCAAGCCACTTAGTGCCCAAAACGTGGACGGGTCAAACAACCAAGGAGGAGTCATACGACACAAGGTCACCATCTCCATCAGGATTGGAGAAACCGAGGAGGAACGGAGTTTCCTAGTCCTCAACATAGGAAGAGAAAACATGATCCTGGGACTACCGTGGTTAAGAGAAGCAAACCCGGTAATAGATTGGGCCACTGGCCATATCGATCTCCCAGATCAAATCAAGAAGCCCCGACACGACTCCCCTCGGGCAATCGCTCAACGGTACCTGGTACGGTACCTGGACTTGGACCCAGACTCCAAGATTGCCAAGCTCTGGAAGAAGCGAGTAGACGCTTCAGCAAGGGAAGCTTACCCTATTCGAAAAGCAACCATCGCGACTGAGATCGCCGCTCAAGCCGTCAAGGAGAAAGCAGTTCTCCCTACCCCGTTCACCGCCTTTGCGGACGTTTTTGACAAGAAGAACACCGAGGAACTTCCCCCGTCCCGATCTTTCGACCACGCCATTGACCTCGACAAAGACTTTGTACCCAAAGTCGCTAAGGTCTACCCTCTGAACCCGAAAGAGTCAGAGGCATGCAAGGCGTTCGTCGAAGAACACCTCAAGTCGGGAAAGATCACTCCCTCCAAGTCCCCGCAGGCAGCCCCTTTCTTCTTTGTATCCAAGAAGGATGGTTCGTTACGTCCCTGCCAGGACTACCGGTACCTGAACTCCCACACGGTCAAAAACGCCTACCCTCTCCCCCTCATCTCCGACCTCGTCGACCGTCTCAAAGGGTCCAAAATCTTCACCAAGATGGACATCCGCTGGGGATACAACAACGTCCTCATCAAGCCGAACGACCGCTGGAAAGCGGCCTTCATCACCCCCCAAGGGCTGTTCGAACCCACCGTGATGTTCTTCGGCCTTTGCAACTCCCCAGCAACATTCCAGGCTTTGATGGACCATATCTTCGGTGACCTCATGGCAGAAGGATGGCTGATCATCTATATGGACGACCTTTTGATTCACTCTGCCACCTCTGCAGAACACGAGGCCCGTACGATCCGTGTCCTGGAAAGGCTCAGAGAGCACAAGTTATTCCTCAAGCTGGAGAAATGTTCGTTCGATGCCGAGGAAGTCGAATACCTCGGAATGATGGTCCGAGAAGGACAGGTCAAAATGGACCCCACCAAGCTGAAAGCCATTCGCGAATGGAACCCCCCCACCTCGGTGAAGGCTGTCAGGTCTTTCATCGGGTTTTGCAACTTTTATCGGAGATTTATACAGGATTTCTCTCACATCGCAAAGCCGTTACACGACCTGACCAAGAAGAATTCCCCCTGGGCCTGGACTCCGGCTTGCGAACAAGCGTTCCAAGCGATCAAGCAGTCGTTCCTATGACAACCCGTCCTCTCCATGCCCGATGTCACGAAGCCATTTGCTGTCATGACAGATGCCTCCCTTACTGCCACCGGGGCAGTTCTTATGCAAAGGATGTCAACGGAGACCTCCACCCCTGCGCATACCTCTTGAAGACGCTCTCCCCAGCAGAGCGCAATTACGATATCTACGACCGTGAACTGCTCGCGGTCATTCACGCCCTGGAAGAGTGGCGACACTACCTGCGAGGTACTGGTCACCAGGTAGAGATTCTCACTGACCACAAGAATCTCACGTACTTCCGCCAACCAAACAAATTGTCCCGCCGACAAGCCCGTTGGCTAATGTTCTTGCAGGATTTTGACCTGCACTTCCACCACATCCCTGGAACTCAGATGGGCCCCGCAGACACCCTGTCCCGACGGGACGATGTTGATACCTCCGCCGACAACCAGGAGGTCACTCTTCTCCCCGAAAACCTGTTCGCCAGGAAAATTGATGTCGCGCTCGCGGAAAAGATCGCCGCCTCTACCCCCAGCGATCCTATGATTAAACGATGCATGCAAGCTCTTTACGAGGACTCCCCCCTTTTCCCCAAAATGAATGCTGGCGATTGGGACTTTGATGGAAAGGAGTTGTATTTCTGCAAGAAGCGATACATCCCCGAGGCTGCACGAGTCAACCTCATCCGATCCCTCCATGAGAGCCCAGCTGGGGGTCATGGTGGTATATTCCGCACCCAGAATCTGGTGCAACGTGATTACTGGTGGCCTGGCATGGCTAATCTGGTCCACCGCTTCGTTTCTGGCTGTGCCGTGTGCCAGGCACATAAGGTTAATACTCATCCCACCGTTCCCCCTCTCACTCCTTTGGCCAGCATGGCCTCTCGTCCCTTCGAACAGGTGTCGGTCGACCTCATCACTGTGTTGAAACGGTAGTGTTCTATTTCTGTATTTCACTTACAGCCACTACGTTTCTAGACTGGTCTATATGACATCATTGTCTAGACCTAGTCACACTTATCACATTACAAATAGCTCTTATTATGCTATTGGACGATATGCTTAGTCTTATCTCTTATCTCTATCATATCGTCATGTATTTCATACTATACCTTATAAAGGTACTATACAGAACATAAGTACAAACACTCATGTACTGTATATAAGACAGCCCTTATGGCTTGTCGCTTTTCTCTAGATCTTTCAGTTCTATCATCACTACTGCAATATCTCTAAGTTGAGCTTTGCTCCTTATACTCTGTTTGCGATACTCTCACTCTCGTATTATCAGTGAGTCTTTCCACTGATAGGTTTACCCTTGCATCCTTCGTTGCCCTCGGTGCGCCTGCTCGGACTTTACCAATTCCGAAACACTGGTCTCCCTTCCTCCCTGGGTTATGATTCAGTCATGGTCGTGGTAGACCATGGGCTTACGAAGGGGGTAATTTATTCCCCTTGCAACAAAGATATCGACGCAGCAGGAGTCGCTAGGATATTTTTCAAGACTGTCTTCCTTCATTTTGGCCTACACTCCCGCTGCATCTCGGACAGGGGCCCACAGTTCGCATCCGCCTTCACTAGAGAACTCGCGAGGCTCCTAGACTACGACCTTGCCCTCTCCTCCACGTATCACCCTCAGACCGACGGAGAAACAGAACGAGTCAATCAAGAACTGGAGACGTATCTCCGGATCTTCTGTGATGGACATCCTGAACGATGGGCCGAACTCCTTCCTATGGCCGAGTTCTCCCACAACTCCATGACCCACTCGTCAACCAATGTGACACCCTTCTCCCTGATGGTCGGGTATGAGCCGAGATCGTATCCTCCAATCGGAAAGACGTTCCTCCCCGCCCTCGAGTCCAGACTCTCGGAACTCACGGGAGCCCGAACGGAAGCACTGGAAGCCCACGAGAAGGCACGGCGATTGATGAAGGAACGGATCTCATCCAAGTTCCGCCCGTGGAAGACAGGGGATAAGGTTTGGCTTGAAGGGCACAACCTTCGACTCAGGTACCCGTCCAAGAAACTCGCCCCAAGACGGGAAGGACCGTTCGAGATCGCACAGGTTGTCTCCCCTGTGGCGTACAGACTCCGATTGCCGCCGACCTGGAAGATCCATGACGTCTTCCATGCGTCACTCCTCACTCCTTATCGCGAAACCACGGAACATGGTCCGAATTTCACAAATCCTCCTGGAAGAAATAGACAGAGATGAAGAGTACGAGATCGATCGGATCTTATCCCATCGCGGCTCCAAGGGACGCCGCCAATTCCTTGTGTCCTGGAAAGGGTATTCCGCAGCTGAGAACACCTGGGAACCAAACGGGAACCTGGTCCATGCGCAGGCCTTGCTCAAGGCTTATAAGCTGCGCCACCCCAAGGACTTTCCCTCCCCATCTTCGCAGTAAACAAACAAGATGGCCATTCCTCCTGCTGAAAACAACGCCCCGCTTCCAGCTCAACCCCCCGTCCGCTCTTCTCGTCTCCCGGTTTCCTCTCGCCGCGTCCTTTATGCTGCCGTTCTCGAAAACCCCGTCGCTACGTATGCTTTAGAGCAACGTATGGATTTCACTGGGGACTATGTCCTCCGCACCCTCGCCAGTCTTTACCGCTCCTATGCCCTCGCACGTACCGTCCACACCCGCCTTTGCCCCGACAACCAGCCGCCCGTATACGCCACCGCCCTAGAGACCTCCTTGATGGAGGCTAGGGGGTACACCCTGGATATCCTTCACGCTGAAGGGTTCGGGTACGTCGTAGACCAACTCCTCCCGGGCATTCTCGCGCCCGTCCTGCGCCCCATCCTCGTCGCTCTCGCTCCTAGGGAGAGAGAATTTTATTTTCAGTCCAACGATAGGATTGGGTTTCTTCGCCCCACCGCTCGCGGCCCCAATCCTCCTCCTCGTCCTGCCGCGGAAGGATCTCCTCCGCCACTACCTGTTCCAGCGCCACCCACAAGAGATTCACCTGCGACCACTCTGGTAGCAGACTCCTCCCGCAAGACCACTGGAGAGTCCCTGGAGTCCTTTCGGACCGACGTCGACGAGCCCCAGGTCGCTCGTCGACACTCCCCTCTACCGCCTCGAACTGTGCGTCGCCAACCTCGCCAGACGCTTCTCCAGGTTGGATCTGTCCCGGGATCGGTCACCCTCACCGCCGCAGGAAGAAGGATCGCCAACAGGGCCTTTCGCTCCGTCACCCCCCAACCGTCCACTCGACGTGGCACCCCCGCCATCCAGCTCATCCCTCGTGTCACCTCCCCCGCCGCCGCAGCTGGTGGCTCTAACGACTCTTCGTACGGACCCCCGCCTCCCTATCTCCCCGGTCGGGGTACTCGTGATTCCCCTATCGTCGTCGACGACCGATCTCCTGGTCCCAGCCCAGGCACTGCTCGACCTCGCCTCGTCCGCCCGCAGCTCTGCTTCGAGTGCGGGACCGTCGGTCACTTCCGTAGGGAGTGCCCCAATTACACCTGCCCCTTCTGTCACCGGATCGCCCCTGGTCATATACAGGAGTTTTGTCCAGAGCGTGTATGCGGCCTCTGCGGTGCCGTTGGCCATATCGTCGCCAACTGCACATTTCGGGACGACGTCTGGGCAGATTTCAATGCCAATGACGCTTACGACTACGACGTCAACGAGGGGGAGTCTCAGTGAAGGGAGCATTCAAGTTGTGGAGTCGGAGTCTCCACCATGGGAAGGGGGTAATGTTACGGTAGTGGTCTACTTTTTCTCTCCATTACCGTTGGGACTATTACATTCACCTAGCCTTTTGCTAGTTCCACTTGAACGGTAACAACCGTTCCAGCTTAGTCATCACTTCCCGCGCACGGACGCGTTTTCTTTCATACTCTGGAACGTTCTAGAGTATCTCTTCCTCATTTGTACTTTCGCTCTCGCGACCCGATTAGGGAGCATGGTCTGTGCGCAGACCTCAGTAGTATAAAGCCTCTGTCTTTACGCCTTGTACAGTATCTAGTTCTACGCAGTAACCTGCTAGCAATTAGTTTCACTCCAGACTCTTAGTGTGCGCACTAAGACATAGTCTGAGACCCAGCTCAGAATCGTCTCACGAGTCTCGAGGCCACTCCAGAGTGCCTCCTCGCTGTTCTAGTTGTTAGCGCCCAGCGTAACAGAGATGTTCCTTCATTTCGTCCAAAGTTGGGTATTGGGATCGACAAAACATTTCGAAACCATGGTTTTGAAGGAGGACGTCGGGAGTTGCATCGTAGGAGGGGGTGAGAATTGGAAAGCCTGCGTTCTCGTAGATTGAGTGCAGGGGTTCGTGATAGAAAGAGTGTGATCGTATATATTCGACCTTACGACAGTGGTGGTGACCATCCTCATCGATCCAGTCGATGGGTTTGAGTGGTCCAACCTCCGAAGATCGGATCTGAGTTTCGGAAGCGATTCTGTGTGAGAAGACGACGGAGGGGGTTGGAACTGATTGATCAATTACAAGGTTCGGGATGAGGAGGTCGTCGGTGTCGTTGGGGTCGAGACCTTCTAGCTCCTCTGATAGGAGGCTCAGGATTTGCTGTTCTGTCTTGATGACGAACAAGCTCGTTGGTTCCATCTGGCCTGGGAATGATGGTAACATCGTCGGGTAGACGATGGATTCCTCGGTCAGCGGCGATAGTGATTCCATAGGAAGGTGGTTCGCCAGTGGAAGCATCATGTATCCTGGCTGGTAGAAGGGACTGGGCCCTACGACGGTCGGATGAGGGTCCAGCTCTGGGACTGGACTCTGCAACAGCTCCGACGGTGGGTACATCAGGGATGGTGTTGCTGAGGCTAGTCTGGTTGTGTACGATGACATTGTTTGGAGGATTAGGAGGTTGATTGGCAAGTCCAAAGATGTTGTCGAGATCTAAGATGTTGATTTCAACGGAGTTATTTGGAGTGCGAGGGTGACGACGATTGTATGGAGGTGGTGGAGAAGGAGTATGAAAACGGATGTGGTGCGGTGCAGGAAAATACGAAGAGGAGCGACGACGATGGTGCTCGACTCTTTGGGATGGCCTAGAATGTTCACTAACCTCTTGTAAGTTAGAAGGACTTGGGTGAGAAGTCGATCTAATTGACAAGGCATGGTGATGAGTAGGTGAACGCCATTGTAAGGTCAAATCATGATCCTGAGAAACAATTCGTAATGCGATGATGAAAGAATCAGCTAGCAACCATAGTGTGCTAAAGAACATAATGTTCGATGCACCACATATGGAAGCGAGTATGAGACTCAAGAAAGCGAGTACCCATAGTAAACCAAGAGCGATAGCACTCTCGTTCCGCAGGGCTGGAAACATTATCGAGAATCGACAGATGTTTAGATTAAAAGCCTCTAGCGGGGCTCATAACCTTTCGGAATTGGTAAAGTCCGAGCAGGCGCACCGAGGGCAACGAAGGATGCAAGGGTAAACCTATCAGTGGAAAGACTCACTGATAATACGAGAGTGAGAGTATCGCAAACAGAGTATAAGGAGCAAGGCTCAACTTAGAGATATCGCAGTAGTGATGATAGAACTGAAAGATCTAAAGAAAAGCGACAAGCCATAAGGGCTGTCTTATATACAGTACATGAGTGTTTGTACTTATGTTCTGTATAGTACCTTTATAAGGTATAGTATGAAATACATGACGATATGATAGAGATAAGAGATAAGACTAAGCATATCGTCCAATAGCATAATAAGAGCTATTTGTAATGTGATAAGCATGACTAGGTCTAGACAATGATGTCATATAGACCAGTCTAGAAACGTAGTGGCTGTAAGTGAAATATAGAAATAGAACACTACCATTTCAACAGAACACTACCGTTTCAACAAAACATTGCAAGGGTTTTTTCACTTACTGTATATTGTCCAATAGCATAAGTAGAGCTATATGTAATGTGACAAGCATGACTGAGTCTAGACAATGATATCATATGGTTCTAGATCATAATGTTGTATAGACCAGTCTAGAAACATTGTGGCTGTAAGTGAAATACAGAAATAGAACACTACTATTTCAACAGGGACATGGTGCACTCTGATCACTCACTGACATTCTAATATCTTGTAATGTCTTTGTATTATCTACACAATGGGGGTATGTCTGTTATGGTCTAATCATAATCTACTGAAGACATATGATGTCATGGTGCTGACATCATATACATCACATGCACATGATTTTCTTCAAGAGTGACATGTGTGACGTGACATATCGGACAATATCTGGTTTCTGCAACCTTTGTGATGCTACGTGACACCCTACCACAGTAATGATAAGCAGTGCAGACAACAGCGAAGCCCAGAATGCTTTGACGTCCAAGTTCACACCTGCCGAGTGGACCGCCTTGTGCGAGCTCCGAGTGGGTATCATTACTTATGGTTCTCATACATCTTTACAACAACTTGAATCATATGCATCTAGTCATTACTTGCCCAGTCATTTTCTGCTGCATTCCCCAATAATCCCAATGCGGGGTCGACCCCATACACAATGTGGGGTGTCACGATTGATCCCGTCAATCCAAGAAATGCGCGAGTCAGCATTCTGCTAATGAAATTCTTGAGAGCTAGGTATGTATGTTCTCGCAGTAAGCCATGGCAAGTAGCCTACAACCTGCGGGTCCAGGGGCCTCAACCCAACAGAAGCAAATGACATGTTCATATCCACGCTTCGCTGGAGGGATTCTTTCAACGTTGATGCAGCGATGAAGGAGGAGTTCCCTGAAGAAGTATTTGGGAAACTTGGAAAGGTCCACGGGAAGGATAAGGAGGGACATCCAGTCACGTAAGTCTTCGATAAAATGTTGGTGGTCAAGTAGGTTCATGGGTGATCCGTTAGCTATAACCTCTATGGGGCAAACCAGGATCTGGATGCCGTTTTTGGTGACGTCCAACGCTTCTTGCGGTAATGTTCCCATTTCTTGGTTTAAAGCACTAACTCATACTATTCAGAAAAGAGCATCGCACTCCTCGACTTTGAAACAGTCGACCAAATGGTTCAGATTCATGGTCTGTTCTATAATCCAACCAGTTCCATTCTTCTAGTAACAATGACATGTCTCATTCGTTTAGATTACGAAGGTGATGGCATGTCCAGTCGCACCGAAAACTTGAAGAGGGCCGCGTCGGAGGCATCAAAGATTTTCCAGGATCATTACCCCGAGTTCCTTGTGTGTCTGCTTTTTGCCTTAAATTCTCTTCCCCTCATTGACTTGGTTGGTATATCTTCAGTCCCGCAAATTTTTTGTCAATGTACCCTCATTCCTGACTTGGATCTTCTGGTTGTTCAAACCTTTTCTCTCGTCGGCCACTCTCGCCAAGATGACGGTCGTGGGTTCCGGTCCCGATACACTAGGTGCCGCGCTTTCGCTTGTGATTGATCCAGACGAGCTCCCTAAGCAATATGGTGGGACTGCTGACAATTTCTAATTCCATACACAAGATTACTGTTGCGTCGCCGTATCGATGACTATTACCCATGTATATCCCAAGGAACAAAAACATACGAGAGAGTAACTCAGAATTGAAACAAACCTTTCATTGAGCGCCGTGAGAATTGTTCCAACAAAGAATATACTATACAACAAGAGTACAAACGAGGAAAACCTAGCTAATGCACATGCGGAGAATTTGAAAGCAGAATACGGCACTATTTGTTGACATGCAGGTATTTTCCTGAAGGACTTGCAAGAAGTGATGAAGAGGACATATGCTCACTCTCCAGCACCGATGCTACTGCCACTAGCAACTGTAGCAGCATATTCTTGTTTCACGCCGTCCCAGCCTTCAACCCAAGAAGGGGGTCGGCTACCAGGCGCCCAGCGTACCCAACGTGGAGTGGTTGCATGTGATGAACGTAAAGAAGGGTTGCTAAAAGCTCAAATATGAGCAACCGAAGTAAATGTCATCTGAAAGACGTACTTGGCGCGTAAAGTTGGTCCTAACGCAAGGCGAGCGAAATTGCTTGGGAATAGTGGATTGCCTGGAGCGCGGTCACCAACAGGATCATATGCTCGTTCGCTCTCGTTATCCCCAATTTCGGAAGAAGCAGCATTGTCACGATATGTATATGAACTGTAAAGAAACGATTAGAATAAGATAGGATGTGGCTTGAAGAATGCCTAACCCAGACGCCGGCCTCCCAAGGCTGGCGATAGACCCATGGGAGCTCGTCCGGGAGAGATGACGTGTGAGAGGAGAAAGAGAAAAATCTGGACTGCGTGGTTCGACACTGTCTCTTCCTGAAATGTTCGTGCTTGGACTGGGTGGATACGAAAACATATGCGGTGTTACTGCAGAAGAGGAAGGAACCGAGGACGTAGAAACTCGAAGTCCGTGGATCTGCGCTTTGGAATCATCTTCCGCCTTGATGCGATCTTCGTCGCCAGCGCTGACATCTGGTTCTTCCTCTTCCTCACGGTCCTCGACAATGTCTTGTAGTACCTGATCAACCTGGGACTTGGAGGTAGATTGAGAAAGACCAGCAGGAAGACTGGATGGCGGTGGGTTGCTTGCACCAGGAGTAGAAGGGAGAGGATTCGGGGATGAGGTCACCAAGATAGGCTCAATCATCAATGATTGCCCTGCGGACGATGTCAAGGTGACCGAATCCAGTGACTGATGGGAATGATTAGTGACATTCGGGAGATGTTCATCCTCGGGGAGGGAAAGAGTAGGCGCGTTGTCAACGAAATGAAAAGTGTCCAAGTCCTCCATTTCCAATTCAGGGGGCACGCCTAGCGCTCCTTTCAAGCGTTCCCAGATGAGCTCTGAATGAGCAAGAACGCATTTGCGAGCTTGTCTCACCCACACAGCGTCGCTGGCAGATGAGCGATCGACTTCAATTAGCCATTGACGCAACGTGCCGAAGGTCCATTGGGCTGGGTCGACCGTGAACGGATCTTGTACCTCGTCATGGGGTGTCTGAATTGGGAAGGTCTGAGCCAAGAGAGAGAATAGTTTCTTCGTTGGAGGGCTCGAGAGCAGATGAGCAGTTTCTGCGGCTCGGTCAATAAAGGGGAGGTAGACATCGACTGGCAGTAGAGTGAATGTTGCTGGCGAGGAAATGGAGGCTGCTAGAGCATCGGAACTGCTCGGATTAGACGGATTTGGAACCACTGTTGAAACAGGGACGTAACGAGGGGCAGACGATTGACGGGCAAGGTCGATGAGCTGTTCTGGTGTAAGATTGGGCCTTGAGATGGTAGATCCACCGGACGAAGAATGCCGACGCGCAAACTGAGGAGAACTCGGCCTGAGACGAGGGGAAGAGGATGGACTGGAAGCAGTTCGAGAACAGTAATCCCGCGGAGCTGAAGTTGAGAGCGGGCTGGAGGGCTGGGAAGGAGAAGCCGGGGAAAAGGAAGCGAAAGCGAAACTGAGCCTGTGATCTGCGGAGGGACCAGAAGTGCTTCCGTTACGACGGAGGGATCGGCGACTGTGGATAGGAGAGGGGGGTGAGTCAGACGAGCTGAGCGGGGCCGTCACAAAGCTGGAGGACGCTGCAGGGTCGACAACACGAACGATTGTCAGAGTCGAGGATGAAGATCGATTGGGATCATGGTTCAGGGCTGCGTTTTGTCCAAGCGGGTCTGGTGCGCTCACAGATCCCCGTCTCACCGAGAGTCTCCTCGGTGGGCTTTGGGACATCGTTCAGGACAAGACACTGCGAGATCGATTGGCACCGTAAACAACCTCTCATTCCCATCCTGTGCAACTTCCTAATTTAGCTGCGTGACGCCATGTCGCAACGTCACAAACTCCTCGGCTCGGCAGACGCCGAAGCGCTGTACAGTAGCATTTCCAGCCACCACAGGTATGAACACAGTAAATCATCCAACCACGCCCGATAATGGCCCAACGTGTTACGCTCCGCAAACGCACGCCTTACAACACCACCTCCAACCGCCGCCGCATCGTAAAGACACCAGGCGGCAGGCTTGTCTATCACCATCTCAAAAAACTCCCAACTCAACCCAAGTGTGGTGACTGCGGAATCGGATTGCCTGGTGTATGCTAAAAGCTTTGCCGAGCCGTGTTCTAGGTACTCATATGGGGTCTGTAGGTTCCTGCACTTCGGCCACACCAGTATGCCACTGTTTCGAAACGTATAAAGACCGTCCGTCGGGCATACGGCGGATCACGTTGCGGCGACTGTGTAAAGTCGCGGTACATCTTTTTATTCTCCCTTTCCGTTCCATGTTTCACCAATCTCCTATGCAGCATCCTCCGGGCATTCTTGGTCGAGGAGGCAAAAATCGTAAAGAGGGTCATCAAAAGCCAGAAGACCACTGCTCAGAAGTGATTCACCTCTCGGCGGCTGGGCTGGTAGCGGCTGCTTGCTGTATATGGCTATTCATTGTGTTCTCTTTACGCTTATGACCCCCACTGCATCCCATGTAATGGCTCCCTCAGATCCAATTCAAGAAAGCCACTATGCTTCGCCCCTCGGGATATCAGATAGATTGTTAACGTATGATGCCATGACCATGATAAGTGGTTTTATCTGAATATCTGCTCTTGATCGCACATCGAATCGACGGCCAGACGAGATTATCAAAGACAGTCAATCTGGTTAATCGAGGTGTCCCTCAATTGTAGCAAGACATACCCCTGACGGGGTTAGCAACAATAGTCCTACTGAGTTCGAATGTACCGCGATGATTATCCTAGACTCCAAATCCATTGCGCAAAAGTTAACAGCGTATCTAGGGATTACTACTACTATGAAACAAGGATCATGTAGCTTCTAATGGTTGTCATAAATATCGGGCATCTTCGCCTAGGCGGATACTCGTGTTTCATGTATCGATTCAAACCTGGGAAGATGGGAGTGCGGATATGTAAAGGAAGCCGTATCGGTTGATGGGTAGTCAAGCGAAGGAGGAGGCGATGGGTAAGGGTCCGTGGGTGATATGATTCCAGCGCGTTTAGTAAATGCCAAAGACAAACTCAGCGGAGCGACACGGGCGGAAAGCTGCCCCTCCAGAGAGCTCTTGGGCATGTCAGGCGATTGTGCTTGCGTACTGCCAGGCGGTAAAGGAGGGAATTGAAGTCGTGATTTTCTCCCAGTTGTGGATGACACCACAGATTTCACCCACGAGCTAGGTGACGACGGGGTACTACCGTTCAGCAGTTGCTCCTCCACGCGGTTAGACGGAAGCATCATGTCCCGTGTGGCTTCAACTCTCCGCATTTTAGTCTCCCCCCTTTCCACATCGCTCGTCGCCGAGTTGTACATATATAGGCCGATGAATGTCAACCCAATCCCAGCGCCTTGAATTGGGTGAACCCTCTGGTTGAACCACAAAATTGCCATGCATATGACCCATATCCGTTTGACTAAGGAGGCGATGGAATACGTGACTGGAGAGGTGGATGATAGAATCACAAATGCGATAATGTTCTGGGCAAAGTGTGCAAGAGCATTGGCAATGAAGTGGTATGAGAGGGAGTGTATAGAGGGGTGACCATGATTAGGATGGACAATGTGCGTCGGGTTATCAAGGGCAGCGAGGAGACGAGGAAGGTCCGTGAAGCTCCAAAGGGGTACCATGAGAACGAATGCCGCGCCTGACGAATAGAACAACAAGTTCACTTTATCAAGCCGATGCGAGGATGCTTGCGAACCAGACGGGACAACCTTCTTGAAAAAGATATTCGAGCTCACGAAGACAAGGGCGGAACCAAAGGCACAGAGCAATCCAACTGGACTAGACGCGGAACCATCAAAAGTGGATGCTAGCATGACTCCAATAGTAAGGGGAAGGAGGGATAGATAAGTCTTTGGAGAGTATTTGACCCCGAAGAGAAGTGCGTACGCAGCGACGGTGAAGAGTGGTGACAACGCCTTTGGTGTTGTTTGGTAATGAAGAAGTAAAAAGCTGAGAATGCGACATACCTTGATAGTGTGCACGGTGCTAACGTGAATTCTGGATATTGCCATGCTAGAAAACATATGTCCACCGACCTGGAATGCACCCATTGGTAAGGTCGCTCTCAGTATAGTGACCGTTGGTGAGCGCAGCCTGCTGAAATTAATCGCAGGGGTCATGATTAGGAGACAGCAGCAGGCCACAAAACCAAATTGAATGATCGTGAGAGTGACTGGGTAGCGAAACTGTTCGAGAATCGCTTTCCCGGTATTTGACGACAGGGCGGAGGTTGTGTACCAAAACATACACAAAATAAGAAAGTGGGCGGTGGAAGCGATGGAAGGTCCTGCGACAGATGTCCAAAGGCCTCGTGTGCGACGGACGAAAGATGGGGGAAAGTGATGTGCCTCCGATGCGAACGTTCGACGGTAAATAAACCTCTTGAGGTTTTGCAAGATTGAGGGAAAAGAAAACGAAGAAGGGTGGTCTAATCGGATACTCCAAGCACTTCGCGACATAGGCACTGGTCCTTGCGAAGGATTACTGGCCTGCCGAGGATGCCCGAGATTCGCGGCGTTATCGTGGGGGTATTCATTATATGAGAGATATCTGGCAGGATCAGTACCTGGGCGATTATTCTGCATTCCACGAAGGAAAGAGCGTTCTACGCAAGAAGGTTGAACAAGGGGACTACGACTCCCGTGTGGGCAGTGAGACTTGTCAACGTTGACGGATATGGTGCACAGCCACCGTAACCTCTGCGAGCAGGATCACGTGCCGGAGAAGAGCCTACCCTAAAGTATGCCAGTTCAGTGGCACCAGAGCACCAGATCACTTGGTATCAAAGTCAAGGTCGTCGCTGTCGTCGCCGTCTCCTCAAGAAAGCCATCATGGTCAGTCGTATGTCCTCTGATATGCTTGTGCACACGCCGAGAAACTATTCTTCAATGCCTTCTATTGCTGGGATGGGCGGATGCTGACCGCCTTGTTGGGATGGACTGGATATACGCTCTCGCCATACTCTGGACCCTCTGGAGCTCACGGCATCTGACGCATTTTCTGTTTCGTAGGCCCGTGGACAAAAAAAGCACTTGAAACGCCTCGCAGCTCCATCGTCATGGATGCTCGACAAACTGAGCGGCACCTACGTGAGGAACCTCAGCCTTTTCACTCACCCTTAAAGCTCAAATACAGGTCACAGGCTCCCCGTCCATCCCCTGGTCCCCACAAGCTCCGTGAATCCCTTCCCCTTACGATTTTTCTCCGAAACAGACTCAAGTATGCACTGACCGGACGCGAGGTCATTACAATCGTCAACCGACGCCTCATTAAAGTCGATGGAAAAGTGCGCACCGACCCCAACTATCCCACCGGCTTCATGGGTAAGAAATTCCAGCCCCTTTGCTAAGACGGTGCATTTATATTTGGTCAGATACCATCTCGCTCGAAAAGTCTGGCGAACATTTCCGCCTGCTGTATGATGTGAAGGGCCGTTTCACTATTCATCGCATCACCCCTGAGGAGGCTACGTACAAACTTCTCAAGGTCCGCAAAGTGGCCCTCGGCGCCAAGGGTGTCCCTCACATCGTCACACACGACGGACGCACAATCCGTTATCCTGATCCAGTCATCAAGGTCAACGACACTGTGAAGTTTGACCTAGAGCAAGGAAAAATCACCGACTTCGCCCCCTTTGACACTGGCAACATCGTCATGATCACTGGTGGTCGTAACATGGGTCGTGCAGGTGTCATCATTCACCGCGAGAAACACATTGGAGGTTTCGATATCGTCCATGTCAAGGATTCTCTCGATCGTACATTCGCCACACGGTATGTGTCATCATGCATCTCGTGCACCAGCGAGCTCCAACCATTAACAATTATAGTATCTCCAACATCTTCGTTATCGGTCAAGGCATTAAGCCTTGGATATCTTTGCCGAAGGGCAAGGGTACTAAACTGACGATTTCTGAGGAGAGAGATCTCCGGAGGAGACGCGCCGCTGAGCAATAGATACGCGTTATCGTTGGTTCTTGCTGGTTTTTCCTTCAGGCGTATGTATCTCCATGTATATGCTTCTCACGACGACAAAAAATGCAGTTGATTGCATGGAGCATATGAATATTATGATGGCTTTCTCATCCCTCACATATGGAATGCTGAATTCAATGTTAGTCTCAACAGCACAGTTCGCATTACCAGTAATCGGCTGTTCTGGGTTGTACGACAGACGGCTTGGCACACCTCTTCTCCAACTCCCATCGTTTCAACCACTTGGTCATCTTCGCCCTGGAAGTAGGGCTACCTATATTCACGGTGGCAATCATTCTACCCCAGTCGCATGACATGGCAAAGCAAGTAAGTTCAAAGAACGAGCTATGTTCCGAGTAAGGCACCCCAAATATCTGGATGTTAGGTGATGACTTTTGCGACGGCTGGAGATCTGTGTAAGAGAAATGTCGTGACTGGCCACGGGAGATGATAGACTGGATGGAGGCATTAAAAAATTTACTGCCAGTTGGCAGGGAGTAACTGTGAAAGAAGTCAACCAAAACCAAGCATAGGATTGACAACGCACGTCCACCCTGTCGGCCGGAACCCGATAACCCTCGAAAACGTGCCCTTGAATCTTTGAAGATACGACCTAAGGTTATCTGAAGTGACTGTCCCTAACGGCAATATATGTACGTTTGCTTCGGCAGGATCTGCGGTCAGGAGAGCGTGTAGCTCTTTATCGGCCTGACATCGTAGTATGGCAGTCTTGCGTGTATCACAATAGATCTTCGTCCCAAGAGCTTGAGCAATCGCTAGAGTGCAATTTTTTTTCAGTCCCAATTCGGATGACAGGATCAGCCTACCCCACCTTTGACGATACGCTCCTTTCCAATTGAATATGTGCTGGGTGTGAAGTCAGTCGTGAATCAAAACGGTAATGATTCCATATACCCTACGATCACCAGGGTTCGCTCCTGCTGCATCTGTTGTCCTCCCATCTCAGCAGAGGTCGAAGATTTCGCCCAGGAATCTATCGTGGAATTCCGGTTTGTATGAGCGTCTGTGTTGCCTTCAACCCCTCTCACCACCAGTCTCCGAGCTAACTCTGCACAAGCAGAGGTAACAAGCGGCTGAGGTGAAAACATGTACTATTCTGACCATTGAACTTTTCGATAGCCGAAAAAAGATCGCGACAAACCTTCGGATCGAGATATGTAGTATCCAGGTGGATATGATCGATGTGCTTTCCTTTCACAGCGGGATGGAGGACATGACGTGGTGATGCGCGAAAATCCCCACAGTGCAGGTACCGAAAGATTTTTGATGAACCTATAAACGGGGACTTGAATGCGCTATCGCCAGCGTCGGTTGTTTGTTGCCCCTCGAAGAGGAATAGACAGGAACCTGGGCAGTGATTGGCTTCAATCAGGGTCACGCTCACTCCTCCGGTATTAGGTATCATTGTCGGTGTGTCCAACGGTAAAGGACGGATCCATCTAGGATCTACAGCTAGCATGTGTATGATTAAATTGGAAGTCTCCTCTGCGAAAATGTGAGCAAAAGTTCGATAGGCTGCTCGTGCATTAACCTGAACAATAAATGAGACCACTCTTCCACTTGGATCCGAGATTGGTGTAATGATCGGAATGTGCGTGACTATCGGTATGCCAGTCAGTGTGGACGTATAAACAGTAGTGCATATTGAACAAACGTCAAAAAGTACGCTGTGACACCGGGGATAGTACCGTAGCAGAAAGCGTCCACTGCGATTGGCATCCCTTGCAATATCTTGTAAAATGGAGCTCTTCTACGGTTTCCTTGGGTCGGCCGGAAATCACGGTCAGCGGCGGCATCCGCCTCTACCCAAACTTCGTTCTCCTTGTGTGAGTTCATTAGCACGGTGTACAGATCGCCTCCTTGGCCGTTGCTTTGACCAGCGTTGTCAGATGTCATACCGGGTTCGATCGACACTGCGATCGATGTACATCCTTGCGTAACGATGCTATCGTTTTTCAAGGTCGTATCGAGGCATTGATTGACATGGGTTTGTGCTTCCTAACCGAGGAATAGCGAAGGTCAGTGGGACGGTGTAACACCGTCTATTTGGTGCGCTTACAAGAACGAGGACTCCTGTCAAACCTGTACCGCACACCGGACAAGAGCATTGTTCGCCGGAGGGTTCTCCCTCACCATCTTCGGCGCCACTACCCAATACTTCCAAAGCAGCGAGTTCATCATCTCCAACAGCCCATTCTCCGATGGGAGACTCGACTGCGGCGTCGTGAACAGGGTTATCGACTGGATTAGTAGACATCCCCTCGTGTGTGACTAAATTAGTTTGACTCCATTCAGTCGACCGGTTTCCTGTGCAGGTAAAGTTGAGACCGTCCCTAACCCTACACAAAACCCAGAAACACGAACTGACACAAGCTTGCCCCAGTAAAGGAGCTGAAACGCCAAAGATGGATTCTGAATGGTCTAGTTGGGGAACGACTGGGGAATGGAACTGGTTGCTGGATGTCTCCACACGCGGCGTCATGGACAACAGCTCCGAAGGCAGACCAAAGACATGCTTGTCTTCTGAGTATGCTGGAGTGGATGTGGCCGAGTTTAGAGACTGCGAGTCTTCAGAAAACCCTGTCCTGGAGTTCAGTGGAGCCCTTCTTTTTCCATGGACACCGTCGTCACTGTCAGAATCGATTACGATGATTTCTCTTGACGCCACCTTCAAGTTGGCCTGTCGCACACTAGGCGTAAATCGTTGTGATGTTGCTCGCTTTATCACATCAGCACTGGAAAAGTAGTCCAATAGTGTGCAGTCTGGAGGCTCTTTGCGTTTTTTTGTTGATGGTCCCATGTGATACTTGGCAGTCAAGATGATGGATTCACACGCCGTCACAGAAGCCGATTACTTATATAATTAGGACCCCTGTTCCTGCTCGGAATTTTCATGTCGCTTCGGGGACAGAAACTTTGTTTGGAAGTCGCATATACTCGCGCGACGGCATTAGAGGGCCTGGAGGAATCGATGATTCCCGTGGACCCATGACCAGACTTTAACTCTACCCATGATATTATCCATACAAAATGTTCACTATATTGTAAATCCAATTTTGGATAAATGTTATTATAATACATCTGTAACCAATTAAGTACCTAAGTTTTTGAGATATCACTCAATCATATCTTGAACATTGTGTCCGTGACGCTACAAACAGGCAATGTCGTTCATTCTGGTGAGATGTGTTCCTACGATCAGTGAGATGCACGACTTGCAGCGAAAATGGTAGTTACCCCTGGGGTTTCTGGCCAACAGTTGCTTTCCCACAGTTAGTGGGGCGACAGAAACTGTCAAGCAATGTGTGTACAGTAGTGTACAAAGTATAGCACATTGGAATGGCCACTTGGGGCGTGCCCGACTGCACTGCCTACTGACAGGCTGTCTCTAGAAAACACACACTACACACGCAGTGACTCCTCCTCTGCCCCCTGGGTTTGGCACTTCGGCACTCTCCGACCCGCTCTGCTCCTCCTATCCTTGCACAGCCACAACGTCCGGGTTTCAAAACCTAGCTTGGGTTGTAAATAAAATCACAGTAGTCGTTTGTAGTTCCAGTGCACAGTAGTGAAAAAGTGTAGTTAGCTTCGCGCGCAATTAATTAATTAATTCAATCGATATTTGGTCGACCAATGCTAAACTAGCCGAGAACATTCAGGTCGGAACCAATAATTTACATAATAATCCTGACCAGGTGTTCTCGGCTAATTTCGCTCCTGATCGGGTTGGCATCTCCTCTCGTCTAAACTCCTGGGTGTGGAGAAGATGCGCCCACCCACACCAAAAAGAAGTGGAGAGAGAACTTGATATTCGGCCGATTTCCTTCAACCTCACGCGCACGGGACAAGTCGACACAAAGTTGCCACCCACGCATGCTCACGCTGTTTACGACTTTTACTTTCCACAATTGGAGAACGGAACAGCCGCACTAGCTTTTCTCGGCCTAAGGGCGGCTAAGGAGAAATGCGGGTACGTGCATGATTTCCACTCCGGCTCAACCCTATGAATTTCGCCCCCTTATAATGCAGGTGCTGTCTGATTCTCGCCTCTCACTCATCGACATCCCATACCATGTCTCTTTCCACTACCTCTATCTTGCACAGGACACCGCGGGCACCGTCTATCGCAGTCCGCGGTGATGGTATCTATTACGACCTTGAAGATGGTCGTCGTTTAATCGATGGGATCGGAGGGTCAGCCGTCTCGTGCCTCGGCACCAGCCACCCAAAGGTCATCGCTGCCATGAAAGAGCAGCTTGATACCCTTGCTTGTCCGTCTTAGTTGATATTTGCGATATGACTGATGCCCACAAGGCTGGCACTCAACAGATGTATACAATATGCAACTGTCCAGCAAGCCAGCAGAGGAGCTCGCAGAGTTCCTCGTTGAATCAAGCAATGGAGCTTTCGAACTTGTAACATTCGCATCTGGCGGCAAGTATAACAGTTAAATGAGCAAAATGTAACTTCCAACACTCGATAACAGGTTCCGAGGCTATGGATACCATAATCAAGCTTGCAAAACAGGTTGGTGATATCGCCAAATATTCATATCTGTCCTCTCTGATGTAGGGCTATCACAGTATTTCAACGAAACTGGACAACCTAGCAGAAATAATTTTATTGCCCGTGAACTGTCGTTCCACGGCAACACTCTGAGTACTCTGTCGCTCGCCGGTCACCCCACACGGCGTGCACCTTACGTAAATATCATCGATAAGGAGCATTTCCACCATGTTTCCCCGGCATATGCGAAACGCTTCCAAAAACCAGACGAAACCGAAGAGCAGTACGTTGAGCGCCTTCGACAAGAGTTAGAAGACAAGTTCATTGAACTCGGCCCGGAGACCGTGATTGGATGTGAGTTCTCTCCATCATCGGTGTATCACACCGCACTAACCTTAATTCAAGTCGCCGCAGAGACTGTTGTTGGTGCCACCACTGGTGTCGTAAGTGCCCCAAAGGGCTACTTCCCGGCGATGAAGTCTGTTTGTGAGAAGTACGGAGCCTTGTTTATCTTGGATGAGGTCATGGCTGGGATGGGAAGTAAGCCTCTTTCTGTTGCCTAGCGAGTGGTGTCACAATTTGCATTCCATTCCTAGGAATGGGTTCCCTACACGCATGGCAGAGCGTCGGTGACGGGGCCTCCCCTGATCTCCAGGCGGTTGCCAAAGGACTTGGTGGAGGGTACGTAAGTACATACTTGCCTAACACATTTATCAAACGGAAAGCCAAATAGGTATGCACCTATTGGAGCAGTACTCATATCACCCAAAGTTGTGCGAGGGATACGAGATGGATCAGGTCTCGTTAAACATGGACACACCTATCAGGTAGCACGACTTTTCTTTGAAACACGAGGCGATCTCAGCGTTCTTCTAGGCGCATCCATTGGCATGTGCAGCATCCTTGGCTGTACAAAGGGTCATTGAAGAGGAGAATTTGCTCCCGAAGGTCGTACAGAACGGCGAACTGATGTATAAGCTCCTTTGTCAGGGACTATTGGCAGAAGGATCAATAACCAAGCCGTTCACATTCGACATTCGGGGTCGTGGCGCATGGTGGGGCATCGAGTTTGATTTCTCGGGTCCTGAAGCAGCACTTCTTGACTTCAAGGGAAAGAGGTTTGCTATGCTCGCCCAAGCACGCTGCCGCCAGAATGGCCTCATGGTCATGGGAATGGACGGAGGGCCCCGTCTTGATGGGTCCACAGGCGGCCATCTTGTGTTGGGTCCTGCTTATAATGCGACTCCGGAGGAGATTGAGAAGATTGTGGAGATACTCGTCAAGAGCGTGGACGAACTTCTGAAGGAGTTGCTGGTGTAACATAATGTCGAACTTCGTCAAAGTCCTGACGGATCTTTGTATTTTTGTTTGTAAAATAGGCTAGTGCTATGTACTAGGCGTGCCTACTGATGTAGTATGCCACTAGCATTACTGCGTTTCCCACGCCTTCGCCTACGCTGTGGGCGAAGCAATACTACTTCAATTAGCACGTTCACTCTCCAACGCCCCTTCTGTTTCTTTCTCCTCAACCGCGACCTTGTCTGAGACTTCTGTATAATTCACTGAATCGATGGCTGGGAGTACGCTCTAAATGGACTTCCAACCTATTCATCAACAAGAGGCCACAAGCTCCAATACCTCGCAGCTACCCCAATCAGAATCAGTTCAATTTCCACCCACTTCCACCTCAACTACCGTCTCCGAATCAAGATCGCTACGCTCCAGTGCTAGAGTGAAGGCCGCCAGGCAGAAAGAGAAAGAACGTGAACAAGCAAGAGACAAGGACGGCGACGCAGTGGAGCAATCAAGTGTACCCCCGGAAAACACTCGTACACTCAAGCCCACGACTTCAAAGAACAAACGATCCCGTGAAGTTACTTCAGGAAAGGGAAAAGCAAAGGAGTCTACCGACGATTCTACCCGAGTTTCTAAAAGGTGTGTCATCCTGTGAACCTTCCAACACTGTTGTGTCTGACGCCCGTCATCTGCCGCGGTTCCAGGGCAAGGAGAGCCACTTTCCCATCAGCTTTAACTTCATCTCTCACTATCAACGAACCGACTAAGGACCGGAAAGGGAAGAAGCGTGCTGCACCTGAAGCTGATTCTGAAGAAGAGGGGGACAATTCAGCCGTATTATCATCTTCCAAACGCACTAGAACTACTGCCTATTCATTGAGGTCCCGAGCCGGCACCTCAACTTCGATCTCTGCACCAATGCCGAAAAAGTCTAGGTAGGTGGGATTGTCTCACATACACGCATGTGTTAAGACTATGCCCTTAGACCTTCTCAAACCAAAGGCAAAGTGGCTGCTAAGGCGAAGCCTGCCGCCACTGCCAGTACCTCTGGAATTCATGATGAAGACGTTGATATGGGGGACGCCGAAATGCTCAAGTGCGAAGAACCTTCGCAGGAAGATCGGAGGGATAGTTATGAGGATGACGATGACGACGCAGATGATCGTGATAATGAACCTCTACCTGTCGAGGGTGATGTTGACGATGATGAGGAGCGGTCTCCGACGGAAGGTCCTCGAGGATTTGGTGGCCTGGATGAGACTGCTGCGATGGCCATTTTTGGTGACTATCGACATCTTGGGTCGTACATGGTATCCCTTTCCGGCCGCCTGAAAACCATGCTGAACAATATCAAGTCCACCGCCAGTCCAACTACTCGCCTTGTGACTCTGCAAGAGTTAAGCGAGTTACTTTCCATCTCCACAGAGGACACCTTGGCTGGTTCATTCCAAGTCGAAGAGTTCGTTCGTGAGCTCGTTAAGATTTTGGGAGGGCGAGGCGTGAATGAGGACGAAGATGATGATGGAGGTGACGACGAAGATCACGATCCCGACGCCGCTCTCGCTGCAGCCTTGGCAATCAGCTCTGGGGGAAGTTATCAAGGGGACGACAACCTAGAGGCTCAAATGCTCGCGTGTAGATGCCTCGCGAACCTCATGGAAGCACTTCCGGGGGTGGCCCATACCGTAGTTTATCATGGCGCTATCCCTGTTCTCTGCAGCAAGCTGATAGAGATCTCTTATATTGATCTAGCCGAACAAACTCTCAGTGTGGGTTGGGCCCTTTTTGTGCGTCTTGTTCTTCCTGACAGTATTGTCACAGACACTGGAGAAGATCTCAGAGGAGTTCCCAAGCTCCATCGTTCGTGAAAATGGACTTGCAGCTTTACTGAATTACCTTGACTTTTTCTCCATTGCCGTTCAAAGAACTGCACTTCAGGCTGCTGCAAACTGTTGCAGGAATATTTCTTCTGACCACTATCCCATGGTTCTTGGCGTCTGGCCAATAATCCGCAACTGTTTGGGATACTCTGACCAAAGGCTGGTTGAATTTGCTTGTCTTTGTGTTATCCGAATAATCGATTCCTACCATCGTGCGTCCACGGAGAACCTCGAGAACCTTTTGGACGAAACAGCAATCCGTGCCATAAATCTTCTCCTCATGCCCTCAGGAGGATCGCCTCTGATTGCAGCGAACACATATACCTTACTTTTGAGGGCGTTGGCTACTGCAGCTCGCGCTAGTCCTCGGATTACCATCGCTTTGCTGCGAGCGGACATCGTGGACACACTTTATCAGATTCTCACGGGCGTGCTACCTTCCGCATCTGCTGAAATGCCCGGGGGTGGTCAGGGCCTCGGGGGTGATGTTACACACATGACGGTGATGGAGAACTTGGCACACCGCTCCAAGGATCAGGTAGAAGAGGCGCTCAGTCTAATATCCGAACTGATGCCTCCACTTCCAAAAGGTAGACACTTTCCATTTCTATATAGCAAGGGGGGCTTACAGACTTCTAGACGGCGTTTTTGATCACAAGGGCTACACGGACAAGGCTCTATCGCGGATGGTCAAAGCCAGGGCTAAAGCCGATCGCACTGCTGCCCGCCAGGCTGCTACTGGACCCTCTCATCCCTTCACCGAGTCAGCCATGACACCTGACACGCCACAGAACCTTGCTGGGAATCACGATTCTACTCAAGAATCAGATGCTCAGGCTCAGGATACCGATGAGGCAATGCCTCCTGTTTCCGGTGCAGAACCTCTCTTGGACAGAACAGAATTGTTTCGTTCCAAGCCAGAGGTCGTTGGACGTTTTATGCAGTTAATGGTTCCCATCCTCATTGATGTATATGCTGCGAGCGTGATCACACCAATCCGTGTCAAAACGCTCACTGGTCTGTTAAAGGCTGTGGGTTTTCTGGAAGGAGTCGAACTCAGAACTGCTTTACACGTCGGTACTTGATTCAACCTCTTGCTATTCCTTCTGACTGCTTCCTCAGTTGGTCCCAGTCGCCAGCTTCGCGTCATCCATTCTGTCATCGAAAGATCACCCATCACTGATCATCGGAGCTCTACAGCTTGTCGACCTTCTTTTGCAAAAGATTCCTTCCGAATATAGGCCAGTCTTACGAAGGGAGGGTGTTTTCCATGAAATCGAAGGGTTCGCTTCCAGAGCACTCTCCGCGACAAAGCCGAAGAAGGATGTACCAGACCTCTCTGTTATGGGAGATGTAGCCATCTACGCTTCGTCTGCAATATCGGGAAACAAAAAACATCATGTTTTCTCCTTGGAACCCGAGGAGGCGATCACATTGCGTGCTCGTGTCATGCGGTTCAAGTACTCGCTTGGCCAAGACGATGGCGGCACTAACGGTGATGACTCGTTCGACGATCTTCGGCGCTTGGTCAAAAAGCTTGCTGTACCAGATCTATCTGAGCAAGCTATGATTTCCACTTTGAGAGAGTTTGCAGACCACTTTGCCTCAGAGAGTTCGGTCTCCAGTTTCGAACTGCTCCGGAGTGGTGCCGTCGAGGGACTTCTTCGCTTTTCAACGGAGAAGGGTCTAGGTTAGTCGAGTTTCGGGTGTCCATGTTATGCGTACTGAGGATATGTAGTCCCAATCAAGCGCCGCCAAGAGATCCTGTTTGAAACCTTCACCCGGTCCTCCAGAGTTGGAACTTTGAGTCAATCCCCCCTTACTGTTTTGGTCAAGAAACTGCAAGAAAGCTTGACAAGGATGGAGAACTTTGAGGTGGTCACTATTGCACAAGGCAGCGACGGTAATTTCCATAGTTATATTTATGGTTGATCACTGAGTTAGCTTTTCCCAGACTCGAAACGAAGCTCCCCGTCTTTGCTTGCTCGCCAGTTACGGCTTCGTTTGGTTGCGGACGACGACTCAGACATCCCACGAAATCTGCAGAACATGGTTGTATCGATTCATGCAATCGCGACATTCCAGGCCCTTAATGACTACCTCCGCCCCCGGGTTGCCGGGTTGATGTCCAGTGGACGCTTGTCTA
The DNA here is from genome assembly GCA_038093515.1 of Butyriboletus loyo. Lineage (NCBI taxonomy): Eukaryota > Fungi > Basidiomycota > Agaricomycetes > Boletales > Boletaceae > Butyriboletus > Butyriboletus loyo. The sequence continues at coordinate 49,331 of JBBPSI010000087.1, forward strand.
ACATGCTCGCAGCATTGGCTGCATCTGGCCTCGGTCCAGGGACTGCGTCCCGGACATTGGTTGATCACGAAGCAAGTCAAGCCACGATAACACCTGCAGTTCACCCTCCTTCGTCCTCGTCGGATGCCCCTCCGCCACCGAATGAAGTTCGGCGGAGACGTAGTCAACGTCTCAGCGTGAAGAACGGGGGTTCAGGATCAGCTGGAGCGGTTTCTGACAATGCTTCCCCTCCCATGACTAGCTCCGCCTCAGCTCTGGACAGCATATCAAGGCGGGAAGAACCTTTGGTTCAAGAGAGCGGATTCGCTGCTGAACTCACGGATGATGAAGTTGACGCGGAGGTTTGGTTTGACTTCTCTGGCGGCGATTTATTCTGACGCTAAGACTTACAGGTCTTTGAAGAGGATGAAGATGGAGACCTAGCAGCCGACAAGACCGTGACGTTATCAGTCGCCGAAGGTGTGTCGCAGGACTTGTTATTATAATTATACTTACATGGTACGCCTAGATGATGGCAGGATTGAAGCACAAACGCCAGATGGTACACGCATAGCAACACCGAATTCTTCGAAAGGAAGCATTCCACCAATGTCATTGGTTCGGCAAGGAAATATTCAGAAGTCATCTTACGCTGCGGCCCTCAAGGCGAAGCCCACTGATTGGCATCTTGAATTCTGGATGGACGATCACTTACTTCCACTGGATTTGACTATATATGGTGCAATCCATCAGCATGAGATGAGGAAGAAGGTAGGCGCGTTGCCATCAAGCGCTATGTGGCAAGGAGTATACACAGTCAAATTTAAGAAAGTCAGCGGACCACCTCCCAGCCAAGAGTGTAAGACCTCTCACCGTAGTGTCCTGGCAAAGAAATACTAATAGGCTGTGCCTTAGCGCGAAGCGAAGTAGTTGCAAGGATCCGATCGCCCAGCCCCACCCTTTCTTCGCTGCCCGACGACGCCCCCCCTGCTAAGATACTACGCCTCCTTCGGGTTCTTCACAAACTCAACGCGGTAGAAGCTGAACGTCTCACAAGGCCTCTTGAACGTCATGCTTTGCCCGAGTCCGCATTCGTCAACAACAAGCTGACGGCCAAGCTGAACCGACAACTAGAAGAGCCAATGATCGTTGCGAGGTTTGTTGTTCTTTGACGTTGATGATAAATACTTGATGTTGCGCCCAGTTGCTGTTTGCCTGACTGGGCGATTGACCTTCCTCAAAACTTCCCTTTCCTCTTCCCGTTTGCCACTCGCTACAACTACTTGCAATCCACATCATTCGGTTATGCACGCCTTATCCTCAAATGGCAAAGTCAGCAGAGTAGAGGACAGGATACCTCACGCCGTGACGATGGAATCGGGTTTCTTGGTCGACTTCAGCGCCAGAAAGTTCGTATATCGCGCCAGCACATTCTCGAGTCTGCGGTGAAGGTGTTCGAGCTTTATGGGTCGTCTTCTTCGATCTTGGAGGTGGAATACTTCGAAGAAGTTGGTACTGGTCTCGGTCCAACTCTGGAGTTTTATTCGCTTGTTTCCAAGGAATTTGCGCGGAAAGATCTAAAGATCTGGCATGATGCAGATGCGGGTTGTTCTGGAATTTATGTCCATCATCCTGCTGGGCTTTATCCAGCACCTATTAGCCCCGACGATATTGCGAACGATGGTGGACAGTATGTGACTATCCCTAAACTACCTCTTCCCCTGACTCATTCCTTGAAGGAAACGGACCCATATCCTTCGAGTGATCGGGCAGTATGTGGCCAAAGCGATGTTGGACTCTAGAATCATCGATCTTTCTTTCAACAAGATCTTCATCAAGCTTGTTCTCGGGGAAGAAGTTCCGTTGACCATTGATTCCCTCAGGGTGCGTAGTTCGCTGACTTGATGGATCTTGCTCACTGTATCTTAGTTGGTCGATAATGACCTTGCCAATTCTCTCTCCAAATTACAGAGCTATGCGTCCATCAAAGGGCAAACGGAGAAGGTTAGCTCCTCCCCGTTTATGTACTACATACCTGCACCCTCATCTCCGTTAAGCAGCTCTTCCGCAAAGTTACGTTAATGGATATTGTCAACGTTGAGGATCTTGCTCTCGATTTCACATTACCTGGCTACGATATTGAATTAAGAGTATGTGATTTGTCAACCCCTCTTTGAGACAGCCCCTCATGACCCATCTCCATTGACTAGCCTAGTGGTCGTGACGTTCCTGTGACTTCCGATAATGCAGAACAATACATTCATGAAGTTTTGGATGCAATTATCGGGACAGGAGCTCGACCGCAGGCTAAAGCCTTTAGAGAAGGGTTCTCAAAAGTCTTTCCGATTTCGGATCTGCAGGCATTCTCTGCGGATGAGCTAGTGATGCTGTTTGGTAACTCTGACGAAGACTGGAGTATCGAAAGTGCGTTTTGTACTGTCTCTACCAGCTGGCAGTATTGACATGGTGTTGCAGCTCTTAACGAAGCGATCAAGGCTGACCACGGCTTCAATGGGGAAAGTCGTTCAATTCGCGACTTGGTTGTGCTGATGTCTGAATTTGATGTAACCACACGACGTGATTTCTTGCAATTCATCACCGGAAGTCCCAAGCTGCCTATCGGAGGTTAGTTGTTTCGTCTTACAGCCGCTGGCCAGGTCAACATGACTGCTCAACTCCAACAGGTTTCCGGGGCCTCAATCCGCCACTCACCGTCGTTCGGAAACCACACGAAGCCCCACTCGCTGCTGATGACTACTTGCCCAGCGTCATGACCTGTGTCAACTATCTGAAGCTTCCGGAATACAGTTCGAAGAAAGTAATGAGAGAGAAGTTGTGTACAGCGATGAAGGAAGGAGTTGGCAGCTTTCACTTGTCTTAAGTAGTAGTATTGTGCCCCACTGAACTAACTTGTTTACGCATACATTCCTCTGGCAATATTGTTGTTATTCATCGTGACAATGAGCATTTGGCGTCTGCGGCCTCCAGGGCCGGGTTTGTGACTAAGATGAGTAATATCGGCTTACAAACAGAACGTCTGGTTGGCTGCGGAACGTGCCTCGCACTCACCGGGTGGTGGGAGAAGACCCTTGAAATACTCCAGTTGCTCATCGAAGCATGTACGTGCGTCCGGACAGACCACTTGTCGTAAAGTGTACGTTTGACCGGTGGAACAAGCACATTAGCTTTGCATCGGCCAAGAACTGTTCTTACGACCTCTTGAAGAATAAGGTGTGTGAGTCGATGCCGAGTTATTGATCAGGCTAACGAAGTCGTTCGTACATGTTGACATTGTGTAGGTCGAGCAGTGCTTCTCCCTCTATGCTACCCCCTACGTAATCTCCTACAAGGATGATGATGGCGAAGTCACCGACATCTCAATGGAGTCGGATCTCACAGAGGCCATCCAATATTTCCAAGCCGGCTCGGATGACCCACCTCTGTCTTCTGCAGCATCTATACTCTCGGGGAGGAGTTTCGGGGGCAAACGACGCATCACTCTGCGAGTTCATATAACGGTGGATTACGATGGCCCCAGCTTGAGCGACACATCGAGTCTGGCGAGCTTGGAGGAGTACAAAGGAAGGAACAAGAGCAACGGCGAACTCAGTTGGACAGAAGCGGGTCCACCCGGAGAACCGGAAGACGACCATTCCCATACCGCTTCCCCTTTCGAACACGCACTCTCCTTGTCGGCGCGAGACAGAGGAGCAGCATGGCTCCGAGATCAGAACGAACGTACCATCAAAGCCATGTTGGGCGCTACGCCTGAACCATCAGAATCAGACTCTCGATCAGTATCCATGTCATGCTCGGAAGATCAGCGTTCGCAGGAGACCATAGACGGCGACCTTGCGTTGGAACGGGATCCACGGGGAAAGTATTACTACTCTTACACCGGCGGGAGCTCTTCCACGCATGATTCGGGATATGAAGACGGGTACAGTGTCAAGGATGAGAATGAGCCTTCCTCGAGTTCGTCATCTGGGTATGTACGGCCGAACAGCATGCAGCTCAGTTGGCTTGCTTCGCAGCAGAAAGTCTGCGATGAAGACCATGCTGAAGGTTCCATTACATCCACATCCAGTTCGGAGCAGATTCCCTTCACCATCCCCCCCGATATTCCTCCGGAAGTCCTGCAATTCCTCCCCCCTGTGGTGCCTCCACCCGGCACGCTTACAATGTGTTCTGAGTGCGGGGTATTGTTGGATGCTATTCGTTATGTGTGCGCGATGTGTGGGGAAAAGGAACCGGTTTGCAATTCACTTTTGCCGAGCGGATCGAATCTTGAAATCGGCAAGGGAAAGGAGAGGAGTTCAGATGTCGTGCATTCTTACCCACCCTCAGCACATCAGACCTTTCAGTTTTCGTCGTCCATATCTCCCCCAGGAGCGGATGGCCATACCGAACATCCCAACAACAAACCTCTTCCAAGTCTCCCATCCTCGACCACGACGTTGTATAAGTCTCAAGCATCCGGTCTTCTATCTGAGCCAGAGAATATGGGCTACGAACTTTGTTCTGGATGCATAGAATCCGCCGGCATTTACCACGCGCTTTGTGCTAGTACTGAACGGGTGGGCACGAATGGTCCAGAGCTCACATCCCGTGAACATGCAATGTCATTATCATTATGGACACGTTCTGCGCCACGGCATAAGGGACAACTTCGCCATGCGTATTTCGAAAAAGTATGGGGACATCAAGGTTGGGATGATGTCGGTGCGTAACAGACCTCCAATTTTGAATGTTCGTTGTGTTAACAACGGAGGGAGACGATTTTAGAACAGGAAGATATGCTGACATGTAAATGTTCAACTTGCAATACGACGATCACTGGCAAGCGCTACAAGTGTGCATCTTGCAAGAAATTTAACCTTTGTCGTGCCTGTTATAGGTTCTCGGAATTTTCCCTTTAATTTTGACCGCCTACTCACCAATGGGTCTTATGTTTCCAGTCAAGTTCATGACATACATCCCGCCCATGCTTTCTTGCTTGTGATGGAGAAACCCGCAAGGTCAAAGAGTGAACCCGAATATCTACCCACCATAATGGCGATGCAAGGCCCCAACGAAGAACAGTGTACGCACACATCCAACGTCTTCCCGCTTTTATCTAACATACACGTCACTTCGCAGCCATGAAGCACCCAGGGGTCAAGTGCGCGCAGTATGTACCTACATTGATGCGTCGTTATTGTTGTTGATTTTCTACTCCTGCAGTTGCCTCCAAGACATTCTGGGCGCTCGTTTTCACTGTGCAATCTGTGATTCTGTTGACATTTGCTCTAACTGCGAATCAGCAGGACTTCCAGGAAACCTAGATTCGTCCGATGGAGGGCACTTGTCTTCCCATATTATGATAAAGGTCTGCACACATCATAATCCCTCGAGGACATTCGTCTAGCTAATGTCTAATAGATTCCCTACCCACTCGAAACTCAAGAGGTTCAGACAGCTTCACGCCGCGCCATCCATCTCTGGACCGGCCGGGATGCCGCACACGTTCTCACTGCAGCCCACTCGAAACCCTCTTCAGTCTATTCTTCCTACGCACAAACTGTAGTAGGTTCTCGCATGCAACTCGTTGCGCAAGATGATCCACCAGAAGACCATCGGATAATTTGTGATGGATGCCACGAGGTTTGTGCACGAACTGGGATCGCCAAAACCTCACCAACGATTTCTTTGGACAGACCATTTTCGGAACGAGGTATCAATGTGCAACATGCCCCTCATCGCCTGCCGCGTTCAGCTTGGTTCGTGTTGTCTCGCCGCATGGTGTAAAATTCTTGGCTGACTCGAGCAAACAAGTGTGCTTCTTGCGAGGAGCATTCGCATATGCTCCACGATCCTATGCACGCGTTTTTCAAACTTCCTCGGCCAGTTCAGCGCCCACTCCACTCCATCTCTGGATTCTTGCCTAGACTGTATGTCCCTCTTCTTGCTTGGACGGATTACAAAACTTGAGCACCTTTTTTATAGATACAAAGTTCCCGCCGGGCCCGTGGGTGGCCTCGTTCCTCACGCAGATCCGAAAGGTTTGTGACAACATCACCTTGCAGGAACTTTCTTCGCTCACCATCTACACACAGAATACCTATCATTCCTTGTCCATTCCACAGCGCTTTGTGACCGCTGTCTGGAGCGCATTCATGGTGCCTGGTTCCGATGTGCATATTGCGCAAAGGATCTGTGTGGAGATTGCGAAGCTCTTGATACCCACGATAAAACACACTTATTTGTACTCTTCAAGGCACCAGTAAGATCCACAATTTTTTTGCGCTGAAGCTCATACTGACGACCGTGGTCTCACTAGGTTGATATAGCGCAATTTCGGTCAGATTCAGGTTGCCTACAGAGTGGAAGTTTACTAACATCTACACCAGACAATTTGCGAACCTGGAAGACCCTCCACCTATCATTCCCTTCCCGGTATACTGGTAACAATGTTCAACATGACCAGAAGATATATCCCCATAGGACATTTGCTAAATTTGCTAGCATTAGTACCAGTGTGATAATATCTACTTCCCTTCCTCTGGACTTACGAAACTGAGGCGAGAACAGGGAAAATTGATCCGAGGCAGACCAGAAGCACTGTCAGCTCTTTTTAAATCCTATTTCATGGATTTAACACAATGAACGCGCTGACACGAAGCGAAAGCACGAACCAAGTCTTCTCCTCTCGTAGAACAAGTCCGTCCTGCTAGCGCCAAGATTCACGATCTTCGGACACCCATCACGATCTTTCTCGAGTCTTGTGCACTCCGCACAGTAATACGCGTCCGAAATACCTGAATAAGTTGAATTGGTCAGGGACAATTTTGAGGAATGCAGTAAATGAACAATACCTGGGGAACCGCAGATGATACATCTGCCGCCATAAGTCCCAAAGTTACACTCATCGCATATGCGAACAAGGGTCTCAGGGCGAACATAAGAGTCGCAAACCGGGCTGTAACGGCGTTAGAGAAAGGAACGGATCACAATTCGAGGAAATACTCACCATTTACCGTCGCATTTTTCACACAGACGTCCGATAGCTGAAGCGCAGCGTGCCAGTTCAGTAACAGAGAAACCAGTTTACACAAGTGTGCTCACCGATGCCAGGCTGGCGCCTGCACATGATCAGATCTGTATTGGTTTATGAGGTAAGGTATACGATGAAAATTGACAAGATACTCACCGGGATGATGCTTCGACATGGCTGTATGCGGTCAAAGTCAGTCTTGTGAAGTCGGATGACCAATCGCGTTGTTGACAGTTGTTATACGGCACAGAAGGTGGCTGTGCTGAGGCACCAGGTGAGGCTGGAACATGATGGACAGCGGAGGCAGCCGCACGAGAACGTATATATGGGCAGATGAAACAAGGCTCCGCCCCCACACTGCAGCATCATGATCTCGTTCCCGACATCCAGCTGGCAGTCCTCCCTCGTCAAAAAGACGACAACTCGGCGACCCAGAAACGATGTAGATGACACCCATGGCCGTGTTGTTACCACCATCACTCCTCGTTTGTACCTCTCCGATCTCTACATAGCTCGAGCAGCAGGCACTTTAGAACGACTCGGCATCACGCACATCGTGTCCGCCGTCGAGCTAGATGTGCGCAAGGATTTCGGAGACAACGTGACAGTCATGCACGTTCCGATCCGCGACGAGGTGAACACCGACATTGCTCAATGGTTTGACAAAGTTGTCAAGTTTATTCAAGATGCGCTGGATGCTGATGAGAGAAACAAAGTCCTCGTGAGTGGGCATACGCTAGTTGAGCGTCATGTATCGATTCGAAGATGACATGAGTAGGTCCACTGTCTGCAGGGCATATCCCGCTCCGCTACCCTCGTTTGTGCCTACTTGGTGGCCACAACGCCGATGCGAGCCACGGAAGCAATCGCGCATGTACGGGCGAAACGTGGCATAGTTTCGCCCAACGCCGGTTTCCGGCGTCAGCTAATCGCCTGGGAGCGCCAGTTCGATGACGCGAAGGCGAAGGCAGCAGAAGAGCGGCGGCGGAGAACCAGAAGTGCGAGTGTTTTCGGGGACGCCCTGTCAAAGTGGATGTGCAAGACCAAATCACGAAGCCTTTCGAAAAGGCGTTTGCACGAAACCTGAGCTCAAGCGCTGATTGCTGAGCTGTGCATATGGACATTATTTTAAATGCAGACTTAATTGTGAACGACCAGAGCGGGCATGGTGCACAACAGTGTTCATGATATCCCCACGCAGACTCCCTTTCTCTAGAACGGTCTGATAATTCGTACCTCCTTACCTTAACCTACTCGTAGGCACTTGAAAGTTCCGTAACACCGACTACATCCGAAGCACGTATTATATAATACACATCCTGACGCTGTTCACAACGAGCTCAGTGACTTGAGAGTCCTACAGCGAACACATACACTACGAGTCGGATGGACATTCCTTGAAAACACGCCGCGACGCAACCATAATCTCTACGGAATTCACAAAGGAACATAGCCACGCAAGGAACGTGGCAACAAAGCGCGGACACCACCGCAGCCGGTCTCTTCAGAAACACTTACAATCTCTCGCCGCTACCACAGAACTTATACCACTTCCTACACGGCTGAAGTCGCCTGCCCAATCTAAAAATGCACACTAGACATTCTTCCAACTCTCCTCGCAAATCATCTCGCCACCCTTCCGCATCCTCCAACTCTGCCTTTGCCCATTCCACCCCTCTATCCACGCTTGATCAGGGCATCGCCGTTCCTTCCGGTGCACATTCTTTGGCCCATGAACTTGCATTCGCATTGATGCCCGATCCCGCCGGAGGCGCGTCGAGGCTATTGGCTGAAGAATTCGGTATCGAGTACGATGCAGGTGCCGAAGGCATCGACGACGACTCCCTTACTAGACATAGCAACGGGGACGCTAATGCGGATGGTGTCCATGGAAAAGTCCTTGATAGTGGCGCCAGCTTGGCGGATGAGCTGGGTGAAAGCACTCCAGGGGGTAGTCTAGCAGCCGAGCTCGGCAGCGTCATGGACGACGAACTGTACGGTCAAGATGACGGTGGCACTGGCGACCAGAGCGACGTTGGTGGTGCCAGCGATGACGAAGATGACGACGCGATACGGCGTGCTGCGCTAGCCCAGGATGCCATGGAGGTTCTTGCACAGAACCTCGCCTCGACGGATAAGTTTCTTGCCCACCTGCGGGCCATCGACACGACCTTTACCCTCGAGAACCTCACAACTGATATGATCAGTGGAATCAACGATGCTGTGCATGACCGCGAAGGGCAAGTGCGCGAACTCTTCTCACACGACCGCGACTTGAAGCGTATCGCCACGGAGGTAGGAGGCATGGATGTGCTTGGTGATCTTGATCCTCTTGAGCCATGTCTCTGTGAAGACGAGCCAGAGCGACAAGCCCAGGAGTCGTTCAAACTCGAGTCCGTCACAGAGGAGGAAGAGATCGTGGACGGAGAGTCGGTATATGCCCCCTCATTGCCCTCGTCTCCCAAAAAACCCTTTTTCGCACCCGCATCCACATCTACGTCCTCCCCGTCCTTCGCATCACTATCTTCGTCTAAACCTTTGAACAAGGCATCACAGCAGCCGCAGTCGTCCATATCCACTCTCAATGCTACTCTCCCATCGATGACGCATATGCGATCCCATACGGCGTCCTTCCTCGCATCGCTCACGATCATATCTGAGCAATCACAGGTGAATAGCGCAGCTACCGCTGATGCAGGACGCAAGATTCGTTCTGTGAAGAACCAACTTGCCAAGTGGAAGACAGAAACGGAAGGTGCGGAGAGGAGCCGGCTGAAGATCGAGAAGTGGGAGGCCGAGAGCGTTGGACGGAGAGACGGACGGGTGGTGGTAGATGAGCACATGAGAGCGTTTGCAAAGGCCATCTCGAGGGCGGGGACGAAGACGCAAGCCATAATGGCGCGATGAGGGAGTGAAAGGGGGACCATCCTTGGTTGGATGGATCTGACTGTGCATGATGATTTTACCCCGCGTAGCTATTCGTACCCCCTCGCACATTTGCAGGTATACCAGTGCATACTATTCTTTTCGTTTTGTATCTTGTAGACTCGGCTGGAGGACTGCACATATATATCCCCTATCCGTGTACAAGTTGTTGTGATTGCTAGTTGCCACCGAGAAACATGCTGTCCAGCCGAATTTATCGGGTAGAGACTAGTACTCGTCTTTCGAGGAAGTCGCCGATAGAGAGTCTGTTCCCGTGCAACGCTCAACAAGCTTTCCCGCCGACGCCAACAACACAGAGACAAGGAATTATACCACGCCGTCGTTCGTTATTCAGAAGATGGTCTCGTCGCAAGAGACTATGTCCATGACGGACGCACTCACAGCACCACTCGCGACATTCACCACACTTTCCAGCACACTCTTTCAGTCCTTGTCTTGTCCACATCCACATGGCAAGCCCAGCATTGCTCCGCCACCCATCTCCGCTTTCGTTAGTGTTGAAGCGTCCCTCGCACACGCGCTGGCAGAAACAGCCTCGCACCAGAGACGACAAAATCGGATTGAGGAACTCATCGCAGAGATCGGTGTACTTGAGGCAAGATGGCGCCAGATCGTGGAGCGTATCGAGCAAGGGAAGAGGGAACTGGAAGCGGTGGTTAGGGAGGGCGAGGAGAGAATCGAAGGAATACGACAGGCGAAAGAAGGTGAGCAGATATTTTCTACGTTGACCTGATGTCCAAGAGTACATGATCTATAGCGTCGATACCCTATCCCGAATTGCTCGCATACGCGCAATCGCTCAGTGCGTTCACGTCTGCCCCGCCGAACATGCCCGATCCGAATGCTCCGCTGAGCGCGATGCACGTTGCGCCTGTCCCCCTGTTCTTCCCGCCGTTCCCTAATGAAGAGAAGATGAGAAGGGGTAGATTGAATGTCGAAAAGCCTCTTGGAGGGCTCGGAGAGAGTCACAGCGTGAAACGTGAGCACTCGTGTGATGGATTGATCGACCTGGGTTATATTTTCTCGCAGCCCGATCACCATCGCCCAAACCAACGCAAGCGACGCGCGATCGCGCAGTCGTTAACCCGTACCGACACGAAGTACGCACGCAAACGCAGACGGTCTTTGACCTGGACTTGGATCTCAACCCGGACTTGTGAAAATGACTGTGATTACATAACTGTCGGATAATATTCGTCTAGCAGTGAATAGTTTTCTCCTTTGGTTTTTATTGCTTCAGTTATCAAATGGCCGGCTATTTCTCGAATCACTCCCAGTCTCAGACCCGCTTCGCTTCCCAGCAACCTCAGTCCAATCCGCCACTGTCCGCAACAACAACAACCCACCAAGACACTCCCAGACCCCGTCCCCCCACAAGCCGCCACTTCTCCACCTCTCTGGCAAACCGTGACCCCGAGCCTGCACTCACCAAACTCTCTGGCTCACCCCCCTCATCGGGCACGGTACACCCTCTACGGAACACGTATGTTCGTGCTCATACTCATCTCCCGTCTCCGTGCTTACTCTTTTCCCCGCCACGTTGATCAAAAACACCTCTAGTTGGATTTTCTGGTTCCGCCAGCAACATGCTCCAGGAAACAAGATCACAAATTACGAAGAGGGGATCAAAAAGGTCGCATCCTTTTCCTCTGTCAGTTTCTGTCAGTCACTCTGCTTCCATCCCCACTCAATCCTTCTTCCCAGGTTGAATCCTTTTGGTCCTTGTACACCCATATTTCCCCGCCATCTTCCCTCGTACCCACAACAGACTATCTCTTATTCCATGCCGGCGTGCGCCGCCCTGTCTGGGAAGATCCCCTCAACCATGCTGGCGGAAAATGGATTATCCGTCTGAGAAAGGGTGTTGCTGATCGTATTTGGGAGGACCTCGTATGTGGTGTCGTGGGTGATATGTTTGACGACTGTGGAAGGGGTCACAAGCTGGACGGTGACGATGATGGTAGCGAGAACGATGACGGCGAAGAGTGGCCAGAGATTTGTGGGTGCACAATCAGCGTCCGTCAGAGTGAGGATATCTTGTCTGTCTGGAATCGCGTCGAGGTGGACATGAAAGTACGTGAAAAGATCAGGTGGGTACAACGCCGTCACTCGTCTCTGTCAGAAGTTGGTGCTCCATAACTCATGCCATTGGACAGGGATACAATACGTTTGGCTCTCAATTTACCTGCTTCTACGATAATGGAGTACAAATCAAACAATGGTACTTTGTTTCCTACTTCTTCCCAATATCATTGTCTAGTTAACTTCATGTACTCGATGCAGACTCGATGCAGGACAAGTCCTCATTTCGTAACTCTGCCATTGAACGCACGCATCCAGTTCCCTGACTGACTGCCAAACCGTGGGGCTGAGTATCTGGTAGCCAGAGTTGACTAGGATTGCTTGGTAACGATCCGCTCTGTCTTTTGAACCCACTCAGTCATATGCGCGGACATGGTCACCGAAAACAGATTGGAGTATGTCCGATATGTACATCTTTACGCTAGGCGGGAGGAGCACTCGCGGCGATGATGATCACAATCATTGACATTTTTCGAAGCCATATAGTCAGCAGTGAGCTGAGGGGTCACACATTGATAAGGGAATGATAGGAGATGATTTAACGAGAATACAACACAAGACGTAGCCCTTGAAGCTTGAAGTGGTCTTTGTATGGAACCGTTCAAGCGTACGCGTAAGTTCGCAGGTCATACAGAGTTTTGCCATAGTAGGCACCCGCGCCAGCGCTAGTCAATGCTAGAACGACAGGGACAGGTCCCTTGGTGACACGAGGGAGTGAGGACATCAACAGAAGGGCGGAGGCACCTATTCGACAACACTGACAGTTAAAAAAAGCGACTTGGTACATAGCTGGCAGATAGCCTCACCCAGAGCGCACTCGATTCCATTAGGTGCACCCTTCTTGATTTGTTCTGCGCTCCAGATATAGAGCGCACCGACACTAGTGACATGGGATGGTGAATTGTCGGGCGGAGGGCTCACGCGAGAGCATGGAACCTACCCAATTCCAGCTATGAGGGAGGGAAGAGAACGCGTCCTCAGATAGCCCGTCAACCCGCCGGTGATGCACAAGGCCCCGACCGAGTACGCTGGGATGGCAGACTGCGGAACTGGCATGTCAGCTCTAGAGTGTAGGGCGAATTAGAATAAGCTTGCCATGGTATACTGGATATTCAAGTAGGCTTACAGATGCAAGTTTGAATGGGAACGTCGTTTCAAGGTAGCAATGCGGTATAACACGGGCGTGTGATCACAATTGCAATATTACGCCACTCTTCATTAGTCACGACGAGGCACTAGCATCCAGGCTCATCTCAGCAGTGCTACCAGTAATATATCATGCCGCCCCCCCAAAAGAACAAAGAATATGGCACTAAAGAATATTGGTGAGCCTACACAGAGCTTTCTTCCGTTTACAACCCCGATCATCCGCTCGAGCAGGGATTCGAGATACTCCCAGTGTGTCTCTACCCCGTAACTCGGAGCCTAACGGATTGCCTGACCGAGAGTGATAGAGAAGATCCAACTACATCTTTCGACTGGTTCAAATCCTATGCCGATCTCGCTGCCCATCTACGTCTCTTGATACCTAACAAGATGGCCAGGATATTGATGCTCGGATGCGGAAACTCCAAGTTCTCGGAAGAAGTAGGTAAATTGAAGCCCCAGCTTGCGGCGTTGACGCATGGTCATTAGATGTGGGAGGATGGCTACAGGAACATTGTCAATATTGACGTCCGTCTCGTCAAGTTGCCACCAACCATGGCCCTGTTTCCATTCTCACCATTTCACAGTATTCGGCGGTCATCATCGAACAGATGCGAGCGCGTCATGCCGAGTTGCGACCAGATATGGAGTGTGCGTGCTGGTGTGATTTGGAGTTTACCTTGATCCTGTACGCATGACTTTGTTGCAGGGCACGAGATGGATGTCCGAGCGTTGTCGTTCAAGGATGCTTCTTTCGACATCGCAATCGATAAAGGTGGTGTCATTCTGCACGACATCTCTCTGAGCTTGATATAAACATACCCCCACAAAGGAACCATGGATGCGATGATGACGTCGTCTACCGATGTTTGGGTCTGTGCATACCCAATGATGTTTTGAATACCAGGCTAAAGGGGTGTTAGGATCCTCCAGAAGATATCATCAGGAACTGTACTGCAGAGGTATCCGAAGTGCTCAGGTGCATTTCGTCTCCCTCATATCCCGAGTGGCCGAAACATTTACCACATTCCTTGCCAGGGTCCTCCGACCATCCGGCACCTTTCTCTATGTCACGTTCGGTCAACCCCACTTCCGTCGAAGGTTTCTTACAGGTCCCCATTCTTCTGGAACCAGACTGGAAATAAAGGAGCTCGGGGAATCCTTCCATTATTATATGTATATCTTGCGTAAAGTGGCTTAGATCGGGTGTCATGGAGGCTTGCAGAATCGTCTTTGAATTAGAATCGCTGTAGACTGTGACTGGTGCGAGTCATGGATCGTCCTACTACTGCAGCTCCAAGTCTGCCAACCGATACCTCCCCACAGAAATGTGAAAGCGAACAAACCCAGTCGCAAATTTCTTGAAACTCTCACAGGCTTCCGGGGATCCATCCAACATTTCCGCGGCTTTCTCGAAGAGATCTGCGGTCGTCTCCGCCAGCGCGTTCAATGCGTCCAACTTTGATGTCTGGTTGCATGCTGCAACTATAGATATCTGATTGGTCGTCTCGCCAGCCAGGTCTTCCTTGTAGAATGATAGTATATCGCTAAAACACGACACGGATAAAGCTTTGAATCTGCAGTTCAAATGCGAGGTACGCACTTTGCGTTATTAAAAAAGAGCTTCATTTCTGGCAAAGCCTGGATGTACTCCTTCACGGGGGTCTCGCGGGAGAATGCCATAATCGTAAAGGCCCCAGGAGCGGCGGTCATCATCCGCTGGTAGGTGGCATACTGTTGGGCAGCGCTAGAGATCTACCCATTGTCGTCAAGAATAAATACTGTGGGTATTTGAACGGTAATACCTGCATATCCTTGGTCTCGTGCTCCAGTAGACAAGCGGTCACAAAGTCCAAAGTCGCCGTGACAATGAGATTGGATGGTATGGGCTGAAATAACTCGGGCACTTGGTGCAGGAGGTCCGCGAGTGCCTCCAGGACACCATTGCCGTGTGCTTGCCCGCGGACGAACCGTTCGTTGAATCGATATATATTGGTTACCTCCAGAGGGAAGCGCGTCATTGTATCGTCGACGAAAACAATACATGCAGTATAGAGTGCAGCCCAGATTTGAGTAGGACGGTGAGGTAGATGTCCATAGGTTGTTGCTGTGTAAGTGACACCTTCGCGCAGGTACGTCCGCACGGACGGCGTACCGTCCATCAAGTATCCACGTCGAATGGCCTCGTCCATGCATTCTTGGTAAAGGACCTCATCGAACGGCGCGACTGAGTCGTACGAAACATTACAGCGCGCAAGAAACGCTGCGATAGTTCCCCGGACGTCCTGTATCTGGAAGAAAAAGCGTCAACCGAACGAGAACCGAGTCAATCGATTTGAAAACTTTGACTTTACCAGACTCATCGAATAGTGGCACAATACTCCTCTGGAAGTAATGCCAATTCAGTCATTGTGCCGAGTCCCACGGACTTTTATGCTAGCTGCTATCCTCGTTCAAGTTTGGCCACTTGCAAGAGTAGAAGGATGTTACCAAATACCGTTGAAACCAAAATGGCTATTCAGCACCAAGGTACACTAACTTGATTTCATTCAGGAAATATACAGAAGCGGACTCGGGGTGGATCCGGAACCTGTCATATGTTTATCACTGCAGTACAACCTCTTTGAGATTCTCCATGAGGCTTACTATAAATGATGGTTTCCTTCTTCCTTGTGGGATGACCATACAATGTTATACTTCGTAGACAGAACGCCACGTAAACGATGAGCACGAACTTCGTGTTTCGTGCAGTATATTATAGTATCTGACATGCCAGATGATCATCCAGGGGACCTCACAGTAGAACAGAGAGCATGGGTAGGCTTGTGGTGGCATCCAGTCATCGCGGATATGCTTGTGAGGTGCCAAAAATCTGACGAGCCGGTCACTAAATCAGTTATTCATCTCCAAAGGAAATAGTCCGGTGCAGTGTTGACAAAGGGGAATAAGTTTATGAGTTGAGCGATGGATGATACACGCCAAAGCTACTGCGACGTAGCCACGCTTCTTGTGGATCTGTATGGAGGAAGTGCCATTCGCCGGGTATTCATGTCATAGTGCTTCGTGTGGGCATTCCAAGTAAGACCCGTTATCGACAAGCCACAAATCTGTATAGCACATTGAATGCAACATGAAGATGATTTCTGAATTTTCTATCAAAACCAAAAAAAGTTTGACAACAGTGTGATGTGAACTTTGACCTTGCCAGATACGCGTTGGATATTGAATCCGATGTACTGACGCTGACCATCTATTCTCAGGGCATACGGACATTCTGGCACGCAGGATGATGGCTATGTCATTCTAGATTTAAATAAAAATGGATCATCAACGAGCAGAATTTACCATTCGACTCGCAAGTCAGTGAGAAGCAAGGGTTCTCGAGAACCTTGCCCTTTGTCGTTATAGTTGTAGTTGCCCGCTCAGTGAGCTCCGGTAGGCCCAGACCCGTGATTGGTGTCTAGAAAACGTTTTCATTAATGCTAAGGCAAATGACCACAAGGGTCAACCTCGATTATGATTGGAAACATTACAAAACTACCTTCGTCAGAATAAGAACTTGACATTTTTGTAAAATGCCAGCATAGGATTCTCCCCATTCCTGAGTCGCGTCTTGTCTAGGTCGCCATAGGTTTCCATGAACTCTGCGTGGCTAAAAACGCTACTCCTTCTTTCTCCTACAGGCAGTCCACTCGCGGACTTGACACCATCAAACGAGGAGCGACGGGACGACGAAGAGAAGAAGTGGGAGTCAAGTGAAGGAGTGGATGTGTCAGAGGCGGAAGATGACAGACGCGCATGCCTCAGATCAAAGGGGTCATCGCCGGTACCAACCGGGTCTTCGATAATGCATTCGTACATGTCTCGCAGCTGGTCAAACGCGGTGGGGAATAAGATGTCGAAGTAACCCTGGCGAACGAAGATCGTTTTACACGGTACCATTGTTCCGCGCACGCTCGTCTGTACAACGGGTGCATTTGCACCTGGCGCTGTATCAGGCAGAGCGGAAAAGTCCGTGAGAAGTAGACGATGTCGGGGGAAATGTGCGCGGAGCAGACGAAGAAGAGAGAGCTGGCGCGTGGGTATGTATTCCGGGGGCGATAGGTTCGGTGCGAAAGGAAGGGTGGCGTATACTCTTCTCAACGGGGAATTACGAAGGTACCATGGCAAATGGGGTTGGCGCTTTATGCGTCGACGAAGAGAGAGGAACGATGCGATAAGGGGGTCAGTGATTCTTGTGTAATACGGTACGAATTCGCCCCCCGAGTCAATGGCAACTAAACCCTGGAACGGCTCCAATGTACGAGTGTCATATCGTACGAGATCATGAGCGAAATTGTCCACTACTTCAGCAGCGAGGACATAACATGGTGCGTGTTCTGTCTTGGTCCAGGAGAAGACGCTTCGATGCTCTACGCTCACTGTGCGTTGGCCATGGCCTGCGCGACGTAAGCGGGTCCGTTGGGCTTTTGCGAGTGGGGCACTGATCTCAATGATAGTGTAGACTGTGCGATCATAGACTTCGGGATAGTGTGCACGAAGGTAATCGAGAATGTTCAACGCCAGAGTACCGTTTCCAGCTCCAAGTTCGTATATCTTGAAGTCTTCGTAAGGGAAGTATTTCAGGAGATATTCAGACACGAGACACTGAGCAATGGCTTGACCGTACCACGGCTGGATTGACTTTAAGAGTCGAAAGGACGATGAAGTGAGCCCACGCCCACCTTGAATAGCTCCGTAGGTGTATGCCAAATTTGCTTGCCGGGGCCATCTGGCTGTGACAAGCTGCCACATTCTACATAGCGGCGCGCGACAGCCGCCTCAAACTGTACCGTGTCTTTGAAGCTGCTGAAGCTGAACCCCTCATTTTCCTCTCCAGGCGCTGTGAAGATGGTAGCTTGCTTGGAGAAATAGCCATAGTGCGGATTGTAAAGTGCGTCTTCGATAAAGTCGCGTACGAGCATGCGGACGCGTGTCGGTGGGGTAGTAAAAGACTTGGCCGCATCATTGGAAGTGACAAGGGGATAGGAAAGGTATTCCGGGGGAACATCTGCAGAAAACACGACTTCAGGATTGAAGTTGAACTTGTCAGTTTTACGAGGTGGTGGTCTGTCTGTCCCAGGAATTGAAGAGGTCGCAAAATAAGCCTTGAGGTATTGTCGCCGTTGACAACAGTGCCGAGCAAGTTGCCTTAGCGTTGTCGGGAGCATGAGATGGGGCGTTGACGTCGAGCGGAACAGGAAAACTACACGCATTATTCCGACACACGATGTCAAGTTTCCGCTCACATCTGATCGGCTCTCCGTCAGATCCTCGACCAGCACTCGTATTATCCGACATTTTGTCGTTCTAGATCTGCTCGACCGGGATGGATGTCGTCGAGCGCAGTGTTCACTCTTGGATAGCCTCCGAAAAAGACACCGAAGTCGAGAAACTCGTCGGAGGCATGTCCCTGACCGTAGATACTGTCCTCTACCACATCATGATTGTCTTCTTCAGGCATCTCGTCAGGCAGCGTCACTTTTCTCGATCTTGTCAAGGCTCTCGGTGAGTACTTGACGTCGGAAGAGGATCACCTGCGGACCAAAGGTGTGTCTTTCAGCAGTACTAGCTGTGGCTCCTCTGACATGTAATAGGCATGCAGATGCTTTCTTTGGTGATCGAGCGGTGTCCCAGGGACAAGCTCAATAGACAAGCGGGTATGGATAGTCTCAGAGTCTCCTCCTGACAATGATATTGATATCTTCCAGTCCGAGTTCTGACCACATTCTATTGTTCCAAGCTGGAGGACACAGAAACAATCACGCCAGCGCTCAGCGGACTCTCTCAACTCGTTACCTTCCCCTCTTTTTCGTCCCATGAGGTCACTGATGTTATTTCTGCGTAAGCTTCATCCCTCCACCTCTCGTATACGATTCATAGCTATCGTTTAGAATCTTCCAGCATGTTAATATGCAGTCATTGGTGCAATCTACCCGTTTTTATGTCTATAGCACTGTAGAGGCTCTCGTGAGCACCTATCGGGACCATCTTAAAAACATGGGGGAGCAGTTTCTTTCAAGTTATGCTGCTTTGGCGTCTGGAGAAAAAGATCCCCGCAACCTCCTTATCGCGTTCAAAATTGCTCGTGTGATTCTGACGGACTTTGATGTGTCAAAGCATGTCGAGGTAGGTGCACAATTTGGGAATGATCACTGGAAACATGAACACCGCCTTACACGAGCCAGAGCTACTTTGACATCACGTTTTGCTACTATCCCATCACCTTCCGTCCTCCCCCAAACGATCCATATGGAATTAGCACCGATGATCTCAAAGATTCGCTCAGGTATGTTTTGGCGTTCCCTGCTCTCTGCTCTCCGATTCACCTGTGAATTGGAACGTGTATCGGAATGCCGCTGAGACACCTTTGAACAGAGCATGTCTCAGTGCATCCACTTTCGGGTCCCTTGGCATTACTCTGTTCCTTGAAAAGCTTGCGATTGGGTCATCAGTAATCAAGGTTTGCGTTTCCTACAGTAATGATCGCCAAGTAACATGATTGCATCATGTATAGCGGGACGTTTTACAAACGATGGCCATTTGCTTTCCTGCTTATGGGATTAGCGTAGCAAAGGAGTTTGGGCGGAAAATCTGGAGTGCATTGAAACTCGAGGTGTGTATTCCGTTGCTACACGCTGCATTAACGGACCATGTTCCGAGATCTTCGAACCTACGGACTCTTTGACCGAAGAAGTAGCTTTGGACACCTTACGCACCTTCGTTCGTGTCCTCCAGCCAAGTTCGTCCGATGGTACCGACGATGTCATCGACGCGGTGATTCAAACGATCTGTGCCGACTCTCTCGAGGCCATTGGGAAACCCGAGAAAGCACAAGCAAAGGCAGGAATCAAAGCCTTGTGTACGTTTGTCGATGTATCTTGTATGTCGGCGTTTGCCTTCTTAATGGTGGATTGATGATAGGAACTGACTTAAAGCCAATCAGCGAAACTCGGAAATGATGCGATTCATGACACACTCGACAAATTAACTAAATTGTTCCATGATCCAGGGGAAGCTTCAAATCGAGCAGCAGTAATCATGCTCTTGACCGACCTTCTAAACGCTTTCGTGGCTTCGGTAACGTCGGAAGCGACGATGACCGAACTTCCCTTACTTATATCTTCCCTTCTAACGTCCCACAAGGACGCTGTACTTGGGGTGCTGATCGTCGGATTGAAGTCTTCTTCGACACGTTTACCTGCCGTCCATGGACTCTCAAGTCTTATACGTCTTCCCACTCTCCTGACGGACACCGAGATGGGATACATAGTACTCGAAATTGGGGAATTCGTTGGGAAAGAGCCTGACGAGGTTGAGGATGTTACGTACGTGACTCCATCAAGAACATTTGCTTCGGCATTCTACCAGAGGATACTGATGTTGTTTCAGTACTGATGTCCTCTCACTGCTGTCCTCAATCGCGATTACGGCCCCACGCTATCTCGCGAATCAAACCCTCCCTTCACTGTTTGCCATGCTCCCTGAACAAGTACCTTCTAGAGATGCTCAGTCTGAGCGTACGGGGTATTGGCGTGCCCTTTGTGCCTTGAGCAAGCTCTGCGCACATCCAACTCTGTTCGAAACTCTAGTTATCCGACTTATAGCCAAGCTTCAGCTGCTTTGTTCTCTATCTGTGTCCCCGGGAGTCTCACCCGGGGGAACGACGAGGGCTGAAGAAGCTGAGTGTAACGCCGCATACGCCCATGCACTTCTCCTGACGCTTGCAAATACACTTTCAATGAAAGTCACCAAAGCACGTCCTGATCCAGACGTCCCTAAGTATGTCGACCAACTGCTTCCTCACCTTTTCCACCTCTTCCTCGAGGCTGCGGTAACAAGCGAACGACAAATCTTGGAGGATCAAAGGCTATTGCGTGTTGGCGCACGGATTGTGACGTTAGTGGTGGAAGCACTATCCGTCGAGTAAGTTGTATATCCCTGCGTGTTCGTACATTCACGACCCCGCATAGACAGCAACAAAGCTTCATTGATGGAGTGGATGCGGCTTTCCTTCACTGTCAAGTTAAAGCTGTTACCGGAGGAGAATTTCCTTCCCCCACAGAGGAGTTCAGACCCACTCATGTTAGTATAATTCCTCATTTGTTTTGGCCGAGATACTGATCACTGTACAGGCTGATGCTAGTGCACGCCAACGGGAAACAATGATTCTTTTTGCAGCAGCGCATGTTCCTATCCGCAAGGAGGTACGTAATTTTTCCATGAACTCGTACAAAATGCGTTTTTTGAGTCTTAACCTCCTAGGTGTCGGTAATGAAGAACCCGGACGTTAAAGGACAGCTTGTCGTATCAGCATTTCTCGGACACCTTGTTCGGTGGTGCGATTTATCCACCTGTAGCACCCTACAAAGAGAGGCTGCATCCGAGCTATTTTCGACGCTGGTGAATAAATACACGGATGGTGGGTCATTTACACCTATCCGCAACATGCTTAGATGTGACTTGCCATGGAGATGTTTCTGAATTTCTGGATGAAATGTTAACAAGTTACTGCTCGACCACTCTCAATAATCCCCGCGTTCCTCCCGAAGCACGGCGTAACGCGATCGACAACTGGGTTCGGGTAAGGTTACACTTGCACCGCCAATCCGTGTTGGTTTGCTGAAATCGAATGTAGATAACCAGAGGTTTGGTAGTCCGGTCCCATCCTTTGGCGTTATCATTCGTCGACTCACTGCTCACTCTTCTTGATGACGATGTCGTAGCCTGGGATGCGGCGCGCGCACTTGGGGCATTGATCGTAGATGATGGAGTTCTGACTAAGCGCAATGGTGCTGTACTGAAGGTAGGCGAGAACCGCGCTGAGAATGTTGCCAGGTGTCCTCAGTTCAATACCCTAGATTCTCCATATTCAGAAATATTTCAATGCTGTGTTACTAAAAGTGATAGACGGCGCGAACAAAGTTGATGGTGTGTCGTTTAATATTACTGTTACACCGCCATGATTTTGACGGGTGAACCTAGGAACGAAGCGAGAGATAGCCTATCTCATTGCACTCGCGTCTCTCGTCAATGCAGTTCCGAAATCATTGTATGGAACACAGATACCCACTGTGCGTGCATGCCACATCAGAATTCTCTTTAACTGATGTATGATCCCATAGCTTATGCCTCTGCTACTACGCGGGCTTGAAGTTGCGAACCCTGAAACACGTTGGCAAATCATCGAGATATTCTCGAATAATATCGACACTTCCTCAGACGAGAAATTATTGTCGACGTACGCTTCCACCCTCGTAGTTACCATGCTCAAGAATTGCACGGTTGCGGACATGCCAGAACATGTGAGTGACGAGTGTCTAACATGACATAACATCAGTCATTCGACGACAATGTGTAGAAAGTTCGCGTGGCGACATTGAAGTACCTGGCACTACTGCCGGATGCAGTACGCTATGACTTTCTTCACCCATACAAGCCCCGCGTTTTGAAGGGCCTTGCGAAGGCATTGGATGATCCCAAAAGAGCAGTGAGAAAGGAGGCAGTGGACGCTCGGTTCGTCCTTTTGTCTACCCCTTATTTGCGTTGATTGCTGATGACGATCCGACTTGATAGGACGAAATGGTGAGTCGTCCTTGCGGACCAGAATGAGTCGGCTAACAAATGGATAGGTACAAATACGGTGGTTAAGCCATCGCACCAATCCACAACATGATCGAACAGGGGGTGACAGAGTGGCAAAGGAAGGACAAGCTGTAGATTTCAAAGCGCCTACTAAGTGATGGTGGGCCCAACGATACGAATGTAGAATGGAATGAATAAAATATATGTCAAGTCTGGAACTCATCTTGAAAATGAGTACTTGAAAAGAGTCATTGGTTTAAATCCACCTTTTTATAATTATTAATCTCACTCGGGTAAGGTCTACCTAAAAGAAGTTGAAGTTTACGCCAAGTTTACACAATAATTTATTTTACAAAAACAACCTTTGCAAAGTGGTCAACGTTAGTGCGATCTTGAAGGTCGACCACACGCAGGTTTATGCGTGCTTCAAGTTGATACATAACTTGTCTGTCAGAAAAAGACATTTCCGCTAGGGAATTAATGCACTGGTCACCGGCAGCTAGCACAGTGGGACAAGGTGGAAGGATATCGTTAATGCCCTCTTGAAGTGGATAGCAAGGGTTGGGATCCGGGACAGGCTTTCACGCCTGAAACCTGCTGATCACCCACGAAACCCATGCCACACCTGTAATTAGAACGGGTAATGACCTTCGCAGGCTCGTTCTCTACCTGTCGCGCTGCGAAATAATGATAACATTCGCCAAGGTATAACAGGACATGAGGACTACAGTATAAGCAAGTATTTTTATGTCAACGTGTCCCTAAACCAGAGCGGGCGTACCATCGGGAAATATGTCTATGATGTAAAGGAAGAAACGTGGTCCTCGACGACCTTCTTAATTTTAGCCTCCAGCTCGGGTGTGACATTGCCGGCCGAGATCTCCTCGAGGAGGGGTGATTGCGCGCTAGTCAAATGTGATCTGAACTCGGCTTCCCACTGGGTGATCTTGTCGACGGGAATGGAGTCAAGCTAGAAGACAGATGAGGCACTGGGCTCTCGTAAGAAATAAAAGCAACGCACCAGACCATTGACACCAGCATAAATGATGGGTACTTGAATCTCCATTGGAAGAGGTTGGTATTGGCCTTGCTCTTTGAATCAACCGTGAGTATAGTCAACTCCACCGCGAAAAAGAATACGTACTGAGAAGCTCAGTCAACCGGGAACCACGGCTCAGCAAGAAGCGGGTGGAAGCATCGAGGTCAGAACCGAACTGGGCAAACGCCGCCACTTCACGATACTGGGCAAGGTAGAGCTTGAGAGATCCGGCGAACTTCTTCATAATCTTACTATCGAGGGACGAGCGATGAGAAAACTATGGGAACACAGGACACAACTACTCACGTCTGAGCAGCCGAGCCGACGCGAGATACCGAAAGACCGACGTTAATGGCAGGACGGACGCCACGGAAGAAAAGTTCTGCCTCCAAGAAGATTTGACCATCGGTGATAGAGATAACCTGACGCGAAAGAAGATGAGACGATGAAAGAAAAAGATAAATCAAGGGCACTGACATTAGTAGGGATATATGCAGAGACGTCACCACCTTGAGTCTCAATGATAGGGAGGGCGGTCAGGGAACCCCCACCAAACTTTTCGCTCATCTTTGCAGCACGCTCGAGAAGACGAGAGTGGAGGTAGAAGACGTCACCGGGATAAGCCTCACGACCGGGGGGACGACGGAGCAAGAGGGACATCTGACGATAGGCGACCGCCTGCTTAGACAAGTCATCGTAGATAATGAGGGCTATGTGATGATGTTAGTGATTTTACACTACACAAACCTCATTTACTTACCGTGTTTGCCGTTATCGCGGAACCATTCACCCATGGCACAGCCAGAGAAGGGAGCGAGGTACTGCAGGGGAGCAGCTTCCGATGCGGTGGCAGCGACGATGATAGAGTACTTCATAGCGTCGTTCTCCTCAAGGGTCTTGACGAGTTGTGCAACAGTGGAACGCTTCTGGCCAACAGCAACGTAGACACAGTAGAGCTTCTTCTCCTCGTCCTTGCCCTCATTCCATCGCTTCTGGTTAAGGATTGTATCAATGGCAACGGCGGTTTTTCCAGTTTGACGGTCACCAATGATGAGTTCACGCTGACCACGACCAATAGGAACCATGGCATCAATTGGCTTGAGACCGGTCATCATGGGCTGGTTAACGGAACGACGGGGAAGGATACCGGGAGCCTTCAAGGAAGCACGACGACGTTCGGCAGCCTCGATAGGGCCCTTGCCATCGATTGGGTTACCGAGAGCGTCCACAACACGACCAAGAAGACCGGGGCCGACGGGGACATCGACGATTTGACCAGTGCGTTTGACGGTGTCACCCTCCTTGATGAGACGATCGTTACCGAAGATGGAAACACCAACGTTGTCTGCCTCCAAGTTCAAACACATGCCGCGAACACCAGAAGAGAATTCAACCATCTCCTCAGCTGCATACAATGATTATTTGAGGTCCAGGTCAAATGGAGGACACTTTACCTTGCACATTCTTGAGACCCCAAACGCGTCCGATACCATCACCAACACCTGAGAAGATAGTTCAGAGGGTGATAAACTCCCAGAGCGTGAAAACCAACGCACTCAAAACGCGACCGGTCTCCTCGACGTTTCCACCGAGGGACGCGCCCGAGATGCGGGACTCTAGTATTGAGGAAACCTCGGATGCAGCTGCGGAGCAGAAAGTTGAATGAAAATGACGGAGAAAGTAAGCGCCCTGTAAGGGTGAGGGAAAGAAAGTACAGACCAGGCTTGGCGGTAGCATATGTCCTCGCAGTGACCGCGCTGTTCTGTTGGATAGAAAAAGTTGAGAGCGGAATGAATGGGATAAAAGTTGGCAAACGGACTCTGGGGACAGCAGCCAAGGCAACCTTGCGGGCCGAGTTTCGTAGAGCGATTCTGTGCATTGTCCGGGAGAGGCAAAGGTGAAGATGAGAGTTAGGGAATTCTCGGGTTAACACCAAAAACTAGAGATTTCGATCGCCGACTCAATTACTTGGGTAGGCGCGTGGCAAAGAGTGCGACGATGTTTTGGTCATGGCGACCTGGCACGTTCGCAGTTGGCTCTCTCAGACGTTCCGCAAAGGTGAGCCCGTCCACCCGTCCATCCTCGCCATCTCTGCTCACCATCATATCTCAAGCCGCGACCTCCTCCTTCCACTCCGCCCCGGGCTCTACCGCCGCAGCATTGAGCCTCGTCCGTTCCCAGCCGTCCCAATATGTCATCGCTTCGGTCGTCGGGAGAAAATACATACTAACTCCACGCGACGTCCTCACCGTTCCTCACCTCAAAGACGTCCGCGTTGGTGACATACTCCATCTCCGTGACATCCATGAAATCGGCTCACGTGAATACACCCTGCGAGGCGACCCACTCATTCCGCGGAACCACATCAAGGTGGAGGCTACCGTAATAGAGCACACCAAGGGGAAAATGGAAGTAGTCTTTAAGAAGAAACGGAGAAAGGGATACCAAAAGACCATCAAGAATAAGCATCCGTTCACACGTCTGCGCATTGGGCCTATCCAGTTCACAAACCTCCCGTTGTCATCATAGCGCGTAAAAAAAATCCAGTTGTGTCATCGCATAGCACAACTTTAATCATCAACCGTTTTTCCATGCAAGATTTACGTCCAGTCCTGTGTTAGACATGCGACTGCTAGCACGTCAGCGCAGTTAGTTGCGACATTTCGCTGCCTTGCTCATGAGTGTACAGATACGCCAATCTCGTCATACGCGTCACTATGGATCACCTGAACTCAAGCAATTCATATGGTACATATTGCTCACTACAGTGCATTTACCGATCCAACCATGGAAATGACTCAATGGATGACGAGAATCCGAATCTGAACAGTTGCGTCGACAAAAATCATGGAGGGTACGAGGGGACAGCTATGATGGAACCTGACTTGATCTGTGAAACTTTTAGATCAAGTACCATATTCCCCGACGCCTAAAACACTCACGGATGTGGCATGCCCCTCACCTGTCATGATCGATCACCCTAGATATCTATCCTGGGACGCGATGCTGTCTCAATACGACTGTCGTTCGGTGAGATGCGTGCTCACAGATGCGCGTCTTGGAGCTCTTATTGGGCGATGGTTCCTGTTGGCTTTTACACCACGAACTGGCTATTAACTCAACTGCAACGGTGCTAGATTCACTCAATGGGGTGGCCACCAAAAAGGGTTGGTCACTATTCCCAAACGACGATCTTCGAACGGCAGGTCCTTCGGTTACAAATTATGATCTTGTAGCTCCCCCGCTATCTATTGGAGGTGCTGCCTATACCGTTTCTGACTACCAAAGCACGGTCCGCGGTGAAAGTATGAAAACCGCTTGTTCGGGGTTGGGTTCGTACGACGGATCAATAATACTCCCCGCCACCAAACATGACGGACATTTCTAGATGGGTTCTACAGGCCTATCGTCTTTTCGATTCGCACCCTGATGAAGGCTATTGGTAAACATTTCTTTGCCATGAAATTTCTTCCAAAGGTATCCCTTTTCCAAGGCGTTGTGGTTCAGAATTCCATGCCCGCGCCAGTCCAAAGCGTGGCCCAAACGTGCAACACCTTTGTAGCTAATTCAAGACACCACCTCCATGCTGCGGAAGTGAGCATACCTCATCTCAGCCTCACTACCACACTCCCGTCCCACTTGTCTGATTCGGGTCCCAGCCCGTTCAGTGTCGTCGAAAGCTCACAACATAAAGACACCGGATTCTGACCAGAAACGATGAATGGAATGCATTGATGCGCCTTTTTATTTTACGCCGACATGTCTGCTTGATCATCCCGTGGACGCTTTGGATTCAGTGTGAGATACAGTAGACTTTCTCATGCAATAATGCATAGCGTCGGGGAGCTGCACTTGCGCCCTCTCCCAGCCTGAACTTCACACTCGGATGACGCATAAATCTCATAGTGCATCAACGTTTGCCGCTCCCGGTGCTATGCGTTATGAGAAAGTTTTATGGATCTCCAACGAGTGCGTGAACTGAGAACACGGGAAACAATCAACCGCTCGTCCCAGCAAGTTGGAGTTCCTTACGCGCATACTGCCGACCGGAGAAGTGCGAGCTTGCGGTCAGGAAGCTGTCTGATCACGGTCAGACTCCGCTAGTCAGTCAGCCCTTACTCGCCGTATTGCGCCTCGATCGATCGATTGGTCAACCGGACATTGCTGTGTAATGTTACACGCACTCTGTTCTTCCGAGTCGTCGTGCTTGCATCCGACGTCTCATCTAATTGTATTGTGAAGGAATCCCAACCATAGAAAACAACCAAAGGGAATGTGAAAACGTACAAGTTTGCCGGGCATAATCTCCGTCCCACACGATTTCCCAGACCATCTGGACCTTGGCTTAATCACCGTTGTTTGTAGGTCACGATCAGAAAAAACATGATTCCTACTAGAGTCAAAAGTCTGACGAGTCAACTGCAGGATTCACGAGGCCAGGACTGGGCGAGTCAACGATGCGTACATCCAACATTCCATTATATCTCCCCCTCCTCCGGGGTCTCAGCCCTACGCGACCTCTCCCCCTTGTGCTCCTTCGGTTCGTCAACTTCGTGGTCGTATCTTGCTCGCTTTACAAAGACTCGGTAACTAAATTCCTCAAAATGTTGATAGACACACCTTCTCCGCCCTCTCACTATACCCTTTGTCTTCATGTTTCGATGAGTCGCGTCCCACATCTCTGCTTCGTTCGCGTTTTTCCCGGTCTCTATCTCCCTCCTCATCTTCGTTTCCATAAGGGGGTGCATCATCATACCCACGCCCATATGCATGGTCTCTTGAGCTTCGGCGAGGTCGCCGTCTGTCATCCTTCCCATCTCGCTCGTCTCGAGGGTGCTTGGAAGATCGATAGTCTCGGTCTCGATCTTTGTCCCGCTCAGAATGTCCATGGTCGCGGGAGTACGTGTCATGTTCGTCTACGCGGTGATGGTGCCGAGAGCTGCGCATCTCCCTATCCCTGTCGCGATCACGGTCACGATCGCCACGATCCCTATCGCGTTCTCGGTCCCTGTCGCGCTCATAGTCCCGCCCCTTGTCGCGGTATGAGTCACGATCGCGCTCTCGGTCCCTGTCCCGCTCTCGCTCGCGTTCTCTATCACGGTCGCGATCCCTATCACCATCGCGGGGCGGTTCCTTGCGCTTCCTGCTTGTGGTAGATGCGCCATCTTCTGATGCGGCTTCCCGGAGGCGCTCTTTTTGCCTCTTCATAAACTTGGCAAAAGCAGTACGTCGACCTTCCTCATCCTCAATGGCCTTGTACTCTGGAAGATGCTCAATTAAGGGTACCACCTGGGAACATTTGTGGAGTTGCATGGGTCAAAAGGGGACATGTATAAGAAATTAAACCCACAGCTTCATATGCCAGGTTGATATCGATAGCATCCGGGAGTTTCTTGAGTGCGTAGCGAAGGTCATCTTGGAGGTGTCTTTGCCTACGTTCGTAACGGCGTTTCTCGTCTTGTTGCTTCTTGACGGCTTGGTCGTGCAACTGCAAAATGGCTCAGTGACAATCAGTGACAAAAACAAGTCGAGGTGAAAACACTTACGCAACGGAACACCTCTTGGAGGTCCTCCTCATTCAGCTTCCTGCCTGACTCGGGATCCCTTCTAATCCTTTTCACGAACTCCCCCAGAGTCGATTGCGCGATGACTACTGCAACTTTGGCCGCATCCTCTGGTGAGTCGTTTGGCACTTCTACCCGACGAATGCATTCCTCAGCGGTAGCAATCTTTGCATCGAGCTTTTGGTCAAGTTGATCAACAACATCCCAAAAAAGTTCCAATGGATTGGAACCAGGTTTCCCCAGAAGATTGAGATAACGCTCATCTGAAGCGAATGTGGGGTAAACCTGGCGCCATTTCGAGCGCGCCTTGACCTTGCTTGCATCGATTAATTCTTGAAGGAGAGCCTGCGAGTGATCAGAACGAACCCATGTCGCGCGCGTGAAACAAGAACTGCATTACTTACCTTGAACGCCTCGCGCGCTTTCCTTTCTAAACGGATCTTCTCCACCTGGGTACGTCGCATCTGTTCCTCAAACTCGCGTTCTTTGACTCGACTATAGTCCTCAAACGCGAGAAGTATATCCAGCGTGGGGAGCCTTTGCAGCTCTTCATCACTCTGCCATTCTTCGGATTGGATGACCATTTCGTGAGCTTTGCGCCATCGCGTAAGTACATCGACGCCTAGCTCTTTGAAAAGGGTTACAATCTTGGAAATACTGCGTGCTCGAGCTGCCCTAGTTTCTTGCTACCCTCAGCGATCAGCATACGGTGAGCGAAACAGTAAATATATGATCATGAACGAAAACGCACCACTTCACGCTGTTTGAGTTCTGCGACATATTCTTCAAATATGAGCTTTCTCTCTGCTTCGATCTTTGCTTGCTGCCATATTGGATGTTGTGAAAAGAGCTTGTCGGCTGTGGAAAATGTGGTGTAATGAAAGACGTTGGGGTTGCCTTTGAGCATGTTCCTTATTGCGGGACGTAGCTTGGACAATCGGGTTTCCCTCTCTTCTTCCTCTTTCGCACGAAGACCATCAGTAAACTGTGATACGAGTCGTCATTACTCCGTCATGCAAGGGTGGAGAGGAACATGGTCACTAACCTTTTGCCAAGCTGCTTTTTTCTCAGCGAGTGTATTCAGCGCTTTATACAAAGGATCGGTGATGATAGCCCTCATAGTTTGATCCCAACTCCAATCTGCATCAACGCCTGCTTTCCTTAACAAATGCATAAATGCCTTTTCGCCCTCTTCAAAGGTCGTGAAGCCGTTGTGAGGAATCACCGGATCATCAGGGAGGTTTGGTCGGGCGGGAAGGACGCTGCCCGAGGAAAATGGGAGGACCGAACCAATGTGAGAAACCGTGCCATCTGCGCCGTTTGCGAGGGTAGTTGAAGACGGGGTAGCGGGGGTACCAGTGGATTGGGCGGTGGAATTTTGGGCGACAGTAGACGACGCTGCGGGACTGAAAAAAAAGATCATCCTGCAAACGACACAACAACAGAAGAACAGCCTTACACGGAACTGGCCAGCACGAGCTGGTTACCCTGGGCTTCCTTCTCTACTTTCTCGAGGAGAAGTAGGAGTTCATCTGGCATGTCCCACTTGGATTCTTTTGATTCGGTCTAGATAGACATGTGGTTGAGTGTTGAGCTGAAACGAAGAGAAAGAAATGAATGGGGTATACGTTATAATAGTATTTCCTTCCTCCGGAGAAGTATTCCTTCCATTTTGTTTTCGTCAGGGCACGCTGTGATATAAAGCTAAGCAGGGAATATAAACCGGGAGAAAATATCTAACCTCGAATGGAGTTTTAAGATCTGTGATAAAGTTGAGATGGTAGTCGGCCAGTTGTATGATCGGTGCTTACCGTCCGGTTTCTCCCAAACGCTCTCTCGGGTCGCTGTGTTGAACCAATAAGTCCGCCCTTCGGGATTGCGATGTTCGGTCTACCAACCAAGTGATCAGTCCGGGTTGGTTGGCGAAAGGACTCGAAGACACTGACCCACATGACGACTCTGGCGACCGCGACAAAAGCGTATACTACCAAGTGCGTCGGCGAGCCTTTGCCGATCACCGCCACCATTTTCAAGCGGCGATCAAACTGACCAGTTTTTCAATTGATTGCCAATGCCTACAAGAATTTGAGATGGAAGGTTACGTCTACATACTGATCATGTCTCGCTGGTACTTTATGGTTTATGCCCGGGAGTTGATAACAATATTTCAAAGAGGCATACGGGAAAACTTAGTCCGCGACGTCCGATGTTGCGTCCAACTGTTCGTCGTCTTCATCTTCATAAAACTGGTTGTCTTCCTCGTCCATCGACTCTTTCAGCTATGCAAGTACAGTCAGCGAGTCCACACACATGTAGACGACAAACTCACCATCTCAAGGAGCTCGTGACACTCGTTCAGGTGTGCCATAACGATGCCCTGACCTTCTGGGACACTACCATCATGACCAACGAATTTACCATCTTTGCGCATGGTGTCGATTTGGTGCAGCGCTAGTTGATACTTCGATTCTCGTCAGGACATCTCCTATACTATGCATCGAGGGCGTACTGGGTAGAGGTCGCGAGGACTGAACGGTCCACCATGTTTGTATACTTCGTTGAGGCACTTCTTGACTGTCGAGAGCTTGTTCGCCTGGAGACGGGGAGTTTAAGTTGGAAATCGCGTGCCGGGGATAGGTGAGATAGCCATACTATGGGCATCAATTCCTCTGATACAGGCTCACTCGACGATAGCAACCGGTAGATAAGACCATAACATCGCCTCAAAAGGTAGAGTAGAACCTAGACCCTCCAATTTGTCACCGAACAGAGAGAAAGTGGAAGAGGACGACTCACGAATTGTCCTGGCGGACGATTTCCGTCAGCATCCACAAACTTGCCGTCAATTCTCATCTTGTCAATCTCTTGGAGACTCAGAGAATAGTTGTATAGGTCCGTTTCCCGGAGGCTCCATCGGTGCGTAAGAACAAGATTCTCAAGCTCGCAACGAAGCTGGCTGAGGCGATCGTGTATCGGCTTGAGCGAACTAGCGACGTTCTTGGAATCGTCTTTGGCCTTGATCTGCTGCAAAATGTCGAAGCAATCTTCCAGGAGCGATGAGCATACTGCCTGCGATGCAGGCACGATGCCCCCTGGTCCAAGGAATTTTCCATCAACACGTTTCCTATATAGATTGAGACTGTCAATTCAATCATTGTCTTGGCAGATGTATTGAAGCAAACGAAATGAACGGGGTACTCAACGAGTCAATCTTGCGAAGCTCTTCAGCCAGAGGCTTAAGCTCGGCCTTGTGTGATCCCTCCTTGGCAGCCAGGGCTACTAGTTGTCGTCGCAGGGTAACCAGACGGTCGTGGATGGGAATAAGCTCGACGGAGATTTCAGAGAGGGAGTCTTGCAGAGACCGCACGATAGCATCTATGGAAATCGCAAGGCTTGGCGTAAATGGTGCAGTCCAAGCCGGCCAAGAAGGAAAGTGGCGCACCGCATTCGTTCAGTTGCCGTTCGAGCAATTTCGTCATGGCTTCTGGATGCTTGCCGCTCTCGGCGTCGTGTTGGACGATGGCGCGTAACTCTCCTAATCGCCGGTGAAATGGGGCAAGATCGGATTCGTTATAGTGACCTGATTCCTCCATGTGGGTGATAATTTGCTGAAGCAAAGAAGGGATGGCATCAGTAGGTGTTTACATGATCAATACTGGGCAGTGACAGGAGCGTCGAAAAGGAGCAACTGCGGGAACTCGAAACAGGAGTGGACAAGTGCGCAAGGATGGAACGGAAAGGCGGCGAGGCAATGCGCACTAACCCGCATGGAGGCTAATTGGGAATACACTGCAGGGCATTCCTTCGTGCGGCCGAGGGTGAGATAGCAAAGGGAGAGGAGACTGAAGACATCCGCGAGGGTGGTGTCTAAGCGATTGTTGTAGGTGGTGCTGTCGTCGCGAATATCGTTCAGTTTTGTGACTGATCTGGGTGTGGGCGAGAGTGTCAGGGGGGAGGATGGTTGGACGGACCTTGTTTGACGACGGCTTGGTATAGGGCATTTACCGCTGATGGCTTGATGAAATCGGCGCGATCTCTCTTGAGAGCAGTGAGCCGGTTCCGGATGCTGCGGTGGGTAAGGGTAGATAGCGGAGACGAATGGCAAAAAGGGAGGGTACATACTTTATCACGGCCTCGAGGATGGGCAACTCTGGGGTATAAAAGAGATCAGCAACGACGCCAGCGGGGATCGTTCGTGCTCACCCTCCTGCGCGACCGGAGCAGTCATCTTGCAAGGACCGCAATTGAAGGATACTATGATCACAAAAGGCAAGGTCGGCTTGTTTCCCACGAGTACCGAGCACGTCTATTTAATCGCGTTCAGTCCCAACATCGACCGCAGCCGCTCGTTCTTCTCCATCAACAAAACCGTCTCCAGCTCAGCCTACGAACACGATGGAAAAGATTAGAGAGGTAAACTCGTCCCCCCTCCGTCCTGCTCTTACTCATTCCTTCGCTCAGAAACTGAGCTCCCTCCGCGCCGAGGCTGATACTGCCGTCACCCGTGCAGAAGAAGCAGAAGCCAAGAACAAGTTGGCCGAACAACAGCTCCTCGAGAAGGAGCAGTCCATCACCTCCCTCAACGTCCAGATCGCACGTCTGGACAACGAACTCCAAGCCACTGAAGAGAAGCTTGCCCTCGCCAAGTCTGCCCAAGAAGACGGAGAACACTCAAAGACTACAAACGACAGCCTCGCACGAAAGATTGTACTGTTGGAGGAGGAGCTTGATGCAGCCGAAAAGAACGTCAAGGAGACAACCGAGAAGTGCGTCGTTTCCGATGCCTGTTATCTCGAGATCTGTCGTTGATCGCCTCTCTAGACTGCGACAAGTCGATGTCAAGGCTGAGCACTTTGAGCGCCAGGTGCAGCGTGCAGAGCAAGAGCGTGACCAATGGGAGCAAAAGTACGAGGTATGGCGGATGCGATGCTGGCCCCATGACGCTGCATTCTCATGTTTTTCTTTCTAGGAAATGCTTGCCAAGTACAAGGCTTCGCAAGGCGAACTTGATGAGCTCATGAAGAGTATGGAAGGCCTCTGAACCTCGTCCCCGTCTTGCATCTACTTATCTCACTCTTCTGAGAACCTATAGTTTGGTCATTTGCAGTGATTTCACACATTGTACACCTACCTCTCCGTCGCTTTACACTCTCCTTAATTTACAGTCATGGAATTAACCAGTAAATGTCATTCATCGGAATCCGGTCAAACTTCGGTTTCATTATCGCTCGCATCTACACTCTGTGGCTTCTTCACAAATTAGTGATGGGTGCACCATCAGGTCGGCGTGCATTAAATATCACTGCTCGTGGAAATTCAGCGAAATAGAATTGACACAGTGACGCTCATCGACTGCATCGTTCGTTAGTCGATGGATCGAAACAACGATAACGCAACGTACTGGGCGTAGCGAACCCTTCGCCTTTGAAAACATGCCCCAAATGCCCACCACAGGCAGTACAGGTAATCTCGGTTCTGACCATGCCAAGTGTCCGATCCTCATGCCGGCTCACGGCCCCAGGAATGGCTGCGATATACGATAAGCGACCAACCACGGGTAGACGAGCAGCAAACATTACCATCAAAGAAGGCAGGCCATCCGCAGCCACTCTTGAACTTGGTGTTGCTCTTGTACAGCGGTGTCCCACAGCCAGCGCAGGCATAGACGCCTTCCTCACCATGGCGCTCGTATTTACCAGTCCCTGAAGGCTCTGTCCCTTTCTGACGTAGAATCCTGAACTACCCTCCATGATCGTCAATGCCCTCAATACCAACCGTGCTTGTACACGCTTACCTGCTCAGGAGTGAGTATCGCACGCCATTCAGACTCGGATTTGATCTTTGACTCGACCATTCTCGTGGTGGAGTGGTAAAACGGACGCAAAGAAGTGGTGGGACGGCAGCTGTGTAGTGCTAGTATGCGACGCTGAAAGGCGAGCAATGTCATCCTGGAGTGATCGCGCAGCTCGTCTGCTTTGCTTGCCCAATGAGGAAGGTAGTGTTCAACTGATATCCATGCTAGTTACCATCACTTTACTACCGAGCACTTTGGAATCACAGACCGCTACGGTAGAACCGTCTGACGCTAGCAGTTGCGCACCTCCCCACTGATCAGTAAAAGTGCAAACCCACGTTACCAAACTGCCGGGATGCCAGATTGACTCTGCCACGAAGTTAGGTGGGCTCACCTGTCATCAGTTGTAGCCTGCCGCGGACGGCATTCTGACCAAAGGTGTACGCGTCCCCTAGTACTTGAATAAATAAAATTGAGAAGAGAGGGAAGTTCATTCTTAAGGACACCAAAGTAATATTTCGTAGTAACGACACTATGTAGGGTGCTCATTCAAAAATTAAAGAGTCTATCGAATACTCATACACTGTTCCGAGTCAATGCATGTTAATCCAGCGTGACATTCGAGCTACTGGCCACTGCTAGCAC
Source organism: Butyriboletus loyo (assembly GCA_038093515.1). Taxonomy (NCBI): domain Eukaryota; kingdom Fungi; phylum Basidiomycota; class Agaricomycetes; order Boletales; family Boletaceae; genus Butyriboletus; species Butyriboletus loyo. The sequence goes on from JBBPSI010000087.1 coordinate 85,183, forward strand.
TGAACACGCAATGTAATTAGCTTTCAAGAACGCACCTTTTTCCCGAGCCTTCACAGGGCAATTATTTACACTCCACCTCCCCTTGCACTCGAGACTCTTACAGTGAGTGCATGTTCTTGGTTTGTTTCGCTTTTTCTGCTGTCTGTCATCGGCGCGTTCGGCTGCGGCACACTTGTTTGGACGGCTGTCCTCTTCGCAGATGAGCTCCTTGCTTTCCGCTGATTTTGGAGTAGGTGATGGATCTGCCTTACTAGGTAGTAGGTTACAGACGAGGCCAGGCATCCGTTCCTTGTGTTTTCTTTCTTGACTGAACTGGTTCACCGTTCTTGCGTGGCCGTCCAACGTTCTTTGTACCAGGCGCGTTCTTCGGCCCTTTTGGACGACCACGTCCTCATTTGATTGGTGCGGACATAGTGCGATGGAGGTACTAGAAATGTACGGGCGTCTCGGGTTGTCTTCAGTGTTGAACGAACACAGTGATGCGTTCAACGAGCGTCGTCGGGCGTGACAACGAAAGTAAGGAGACGACGTTGAAAGACAAGCAGCAAGACATTGTCACATTGAAGATGAGACACACCAGTCCGACCGACTCTCCGATAAGGTTTTGAGAGTCCGATATATTACTGTACACCTTCGATCGGAGTACTGGACCTGGCAGCAGGAAGTGACCACGTAGAACTCGCCATACGACCGCTACATCATGCCACTGACCGACGAACAACGAAACGCGTTGCCAGCCTTACGCGCCATGTTCAACGACCTACCGATACCTTTCGGCACCGCCGCGTCCCTGGACGAACGCGCTCAACAGCCCAATCCAGGTACCTTCCCAGCGGACGTCACCGTCCGCGTAGAGATCGCCCCACCCTCCCCCCACCCTCACCCCCTCCTCAACAGCAGCACACTAAAGACGCCTGAGCGCGTCCCCGTATATTTCTTCACCCTCCACGACGACCGACTTCAATCCGAGCCTGGACCGGACGTCGCAGACACCCACGTCACCTTCTTCATCCATGGCGGGGGCAACGTTGTCGGCCACCCCGCCTACCCACCGTTCGTCGAATTTTACATCCAGCTGCTCCGTGCCGTCGCCACACACTCGGGAGACGTGCGCAAATGCGTGCTCGTCGCGCCGAGCTATCGTCTCGCCACCGTCCCTGAGAACGCTTTTCCAGCCCCCCTGCAGGACCTCATGGCCGCCTACGACTATGTGCTCGGCAAAGGATACAAGGCGTCCAATATCGTCATTGCGGGAGACAGTGCTGGGGGTAACCATGGTCAGTGCGATCAAGCCCCCTCGTCGGTGACGCGTGGAACTGACAACGCCCATCGACAGCGGTCGTGATGACACACCTCGTCTTGCAGTCGGACAGACAATCACCCCACGGTGTCGTCTCCATCGCACCATTCCAAATGTACCGTCAGCTGAGCGAGTACGCCAAGGCGCAGGCTAAGAACGACATTTGCGACATGTCTTTACTTGCGACGGCGTCGAAGGCATATCTCGGCGACTCGGGCGTGGCACTCACAGACCCCCTCGTGTCAGGGGCTTTTATCCCCTTCACGGCGTCTTGGCCCAAGACACTGATACTAGTCGGAACCGGGGACCAGTTGATAGACGCGTCCCGCGAGCTGGAAAAGCGCCTTATGGCCCAAAACCGGCCAGTGGAACTTGTCGAATACGACGAACGTCCGCATGGATGGTGGTCTCTGGGGCACATTTTTCCAGATGATGTTCAGGATGCGGCGCAGAGGATCGCCCGATTCGTTCTTCATTAGCACGAGTTTCACCTGTATACTCTGGTTTGCCACATCAAGCCAATCAGGTGGTTTTCCTTCACCATGTTAATGCAGTACCTCCTGTGGTCACGGTACTGTAAGATAAGTATACCGAGTTCCAGAACTTTAACCAATGTGTACATGATCGGTAGCGACATGTATTTTTAATCCAGTTAGTCAACAATGCCCTGACGAACTTGGATCAATGAGAGCGAGACCACATGGCTTGGCGACTGACCTGAAAAAAGCGCTAAAGCACAAAACAAGGTGGAATAGGCAAAAAAGAAAGAAAAATCAGCAGAAGTGCCATGGTATCCAAGAGGGAGTGCAGAGACGTAATCAGAAATGTGCCATAGGGAAAGGGTAAATAGAGACGACCTGTAGATCCATACATGTGCGCTCAAAGTAATGTGAAGTTAAGAGGCCGGCGGGAAAGGAGTGGGGACGCCCATTAAGTATAGGCTAAACTATTACTGTTGCAAGGGAGATGTTCGCAGAATATGCAATAAATGGGAGATACATATCGTCTCGGGCGTCGATTTCCGCTCATCGTCCGCTGGCGTGAGGGATGTCGCACGATCATGAATACGCTTCCTCGGAGAACTTGTTGTTTTCCAACGGGATATGGTTATCCCCCTCAAACGAATCGTGCGCAGTGCGGGCAGTGTCGAGTGCGTGCTGTTCGGAAGCCATGGGTGTGACCGGTCTCGAAGCGACTACGCCACCCGTTGACGTCGTGGCTGTGATGGACGAGACTATTTGTTGGTTGTGTGGATAATACGACCGACGCTGCATCTTCTTGAAATCGTAGGAAGTGAAACTAAGGATAAGTCATATCGAGAAGAGGACAGAGCGGAAGTGAATAAGCGCCGTACTGTTCCTCCATTTGTCGCATTTCTGTGCTCAGTGAGTTGACATCACGAGCTTTCCGCTGCTTCGCTTTGAGAGGATTATCTTCAAGCAAAAGCTCTTCGAGTTCATGTGAAGCATCAAAGTTGGCCTTTTTAGACTGCGGATGGGCAGTAAGGGTGAGCAAGGTGAATCAAATAATTGAAGCCAGGTAAAAGTTCCAATGGGAACGCACATCAGGCGTAAAGGGGGGAGATAGCCTTTTGCCTTCGAGAGCCTCCCAGTCGATGGGTTGGAACCAGGGGTGTCGTTGGAATTCATCGAAACCTTCGCTTGACTTACATGCCAAACGTTTGGCTGGGTCTCTCTCTAGGAACTTTGGCACGAGTAAGCGAGTGTGGGAGAAAAGGAGATGAGATACTCACGCCCTTGACAACCTGCATGCCTGACCAGCTGCACTTCTTGTCAGCATCTTCGGGGAATCTCAAGTGGTCCTTTGATATGGCGTGGGTCAAATCACTGTTGGTTTTGCCTCTGAATGGTCGGCGGCCAAAGAGTAGCTCATAAGCACAGACACCAAGGGACCACCAGTCGATAGTATGCGTGTAACCACGCTTTGTGAGAATCTCCGGTGCCATATAGGCCATGCTTCCTGCCACGCCGGTAAGCAACCGCCGATCGGAATAGTGTACAGCAATATTGAAGTCGGTGAGGTGGGCATGGCCACGTTCGTCAAGGAGAATGTTGTCGGGTTTGAGATCTCTGAAGGAGAGTATAGGCGAGGAACAAAAGTTGAGGGGAAGGGGAGACAAACCGATGCATGATGTGGTTCTCGTGAAGGAATGCAAGGGCAGAGGATAACTGTGCGACGTAAAATCGGACGACCTCTTCTGAGAGGGTGCCTAGACGGTCAAGATGAACTGTGGGAATAGAAGAGGGTGAGGAGGGGAGGCACGAGAGGACGAGAGGACAGACAGCGTAAGTCACCGCCGAGCATGAGATCGAGGACAAAGAAACAGTTTTCGTCGTCTTGGAAAGCATATCGGAGGTTGACGACGAAGGGATGATCGATCTGTCCATGGTATAGATGTATGAGATGGGGTCGTAAAGCGGGGGATGAAACGGACTTCTTCGAGAAGTCGCCGTTCTTGTATGATGTTGGCGACGGCCTTCATCTTGACACACCTTGACTTGTTAATGTACTTGAGGGCGTAGAGCTCGCGGGTTTGTTTGTGTTGGACCATTCGGACCTAGCAAAGTAGGTGAGAGTGCGAAAGGGGAGGGGGCAGCGGGTAACCTTTCCGAATGCGCCTTTACCAACACATCGCAAGAGGATAAAGTGGAAGAGATTAACGTCTCCCTCAAAGTCGACGGGCTGTGGAAAGAAATGGGACCACGGACGAGGAGGGACGAGGAGGACTCACTGTGGGGCGACAACAGACAGTACCCATTGGAGAACGGAGATGACGAGAAAAAAACAAACAAACAAGACGCTGCAAGGGAAGGTCGGATGTAGGTCACGTGGGAGATACGGAGACCCGTTATGCTCTTGTGACCAGCGTGACAGTCCCATGTTGCTGCACCGTCCCCTGGTAGTATTTGGACCGTCTGGCGTAGGAAAGGGTACCCTCCTCGCCCGCCTCTTTGCCGAATTTTCAGACACGTTCGCTTTCAGTGTATCTCGTATGTCACTCCTGTCCTTTCACTACCTAACCGAAACAACATCATCAGATACCACTCGGCAACCCCGTCCTGGAGAAACCAATGGCAAAGCGTACCACTTTGTGTCCAACGAAGAATTTAGAGCCCTCCTCGCCGATAACGCCTTTATCGAGCATGCCCAGTTTTCCGCAAACTTCTACGGCACCTCTTGGCAAGCCATCCATGCCGTCCGCGAATCGGGCAGGCGCTGTGTGCTTGACATTGACTCTCAGGTACATCTCCCAGGAACACCCCTCCACCCCTGCTCACCCCCCTCCAGGGTGTCAGGCAGGTCAAGCAAACAGATCTGAACCCCGTCTACCTCTTCATCTCCCCACCCGATATGTCCACCCTCCGTCGCCGATTGCGCGGCCGTGGAACTGATGGAGAGGAAGCCATCCAGAGACGTCTTGCCACTGCACTCGCGGAGATTGAGTATGCACAACAGCCGGGAACGTGTGACTATGTCATTGTCAACGATGACATCGATATAGCGTACGCATCTTTTAAAAAAGTCGCGCTCGGAGAGAACATCGAAAGCGATGCCGTACCTCCTTTAGACGATTGATCAGATCAAAGAAGCATGATACCATTATGGACAATCGAAAATTCATCGTGATGTACTTGTAGTGATCTATATCAGACTCTAAATCGCATATACGCCATCAGCAGTGCAGAACACCCCGTCACTACATCCTCTCCGTGTCAGTCTCTGCCGGTAACCGTCCAAAGTAACACACGTACCGAACCCAACCAAGTACTGCAGCGTAGTAGCCTGCGAAAAAGAAAATCACGTCTCAACAACCACACTCGCCGGAAGTACAAGGTGTCCTACCTTGGATGCCTGAATCGCCGTCCGAAGGTTCGCAATCTCCTGTTCGATCCTCGTGTCCACCTCCTTGATCTTGAGCTCCTGTCCACTGCTCTCCTCCCTCATCCGTCCCTTTTCAAGGTTCAGATCCAAGCGTACACCCGCCTGCGTCCGCGTGATTTCCTCCCGAAGCCGCTGCTTCAGCTTCTCCATATCAGTCTGCAATCGATCATTCTCTGCCTTGATCATCGCTAGATCATTTTTCGCCATCAATTGCAGTTCTGATTTAAGCTGTGTAAAGTCCACTTGCTGGGTATATTGGTGCTGTGCGCGGCCCCCGTCAATCTCCGTCGCCGGTCTGCCAGCAACCCGAGTACAGACCTTTTCTTGGTCAGCCTTGGTCACCATGTTACTCGTCATGTTCCGAATGCTCTCGTCGATGACCTCTGCCATGGCAGACATGATCCCTTCGGCTTGTTGTCGGTTCAGCCCTTCTCGTTCTAAGCGCTGCACAAAGTGGTGTGTGTCGAAATGAAAGTCATGGCGCGCAGCACTCGCTCGAAACGCCCGCGCCGACGGTGGTGTCGCTATCAATGAACGTAGTGGTCTTGGCCTTTGTGTGGGTAAAAATGTGTATGCCAGTCGGGTGCTGAACGTTGTGGACATGATGCGTGGGAAAGCATACTATCTGAACACAGTTCACCTAATCGGGTAAGTGAAGAGGCGAAAATCGCTGAAATATTTTCTGGTCCATCTCTGATCGATGATCCATTATCTCGCTGGAATGGCTGTCCTTGATTTGAGGTGGAAATATCATGAGTAGTGTGGTGACTGGAAGGTCCTCGCAGCAGTTCTGTGATTTGCTCAACCACTTGCATCGAGGCCTCGGTGTTCCCGGAGAGAATCCCCCAAGGATCTCGTTTGATTACACACTTGTGCATCTTGTTGCGAGTAAGTAAAGCACATGAATATTGTCTCGGACAGCTCTCTATAGACGCCTCATAAGAGAGTCACCCCTTTGGATTGTTCTCGATCGTCGTAATCGCATCCCGGGTCACCATCATATGACCCTTTTTTTGGCCAGCTTCTCGTCTAGGCGCACTAACTAAAGACCATCTTGTTCGGAGGAAATATATGATCCTGGTACAACCAGGGGTCGGGGGAATCCTACTTCCCATTAACCATGTCCACAACGTCTGCGTTGACAGAGACCACTGTCTCGATTATCTTTGCATTCTTTGCATCGGGGGTTGCGCCGTCCTGGCGTCCATGCTTCATCGGTGGGGGCGGTCCTCGGGGAGATTATTCAGCCCTACCACTCGTCCGCCAGACCAAACATGGACATGTACATACCAGTGATCACGATGCATGGGTGACGGGCACTGTACCAGTTGAGAAGCATCGTCGAAGGGTACGGTGACTGACTTGTCATATGTGGAGCAGGAAATAGACGATCTGGTCATATACAGAATTGTGTACCATGCCATGAATCTCGGACATAAACCTCTCGTAGAGAACCTTCGGACGAAGAGATGTAGTAGTCGACGCGAATTCTCCAGGAACAAGATCGCCCCACACACCCGCGGGTGTCTGTGTCTGTATCTCGAAAAGTAAACCCGAGCGATAGTCGGATCGTCCCTCTACATCAACGTGCGGGTACACAATTCAAACGAACATGCGTAGAGTTAGCTACTTTCGTCAGTAATACCGTGCGAAAAAGGGCGAGAATAGTCTTTGAACGCGACCGCAATGAGTTCGAATGTGGCACACACCCAAAGCACAAATCCCTGGGGTACTTCGAGTACCGCAGCTTATTCCGGCCTTGGTTCATCGCTGACAGACACGTTCGGCCAGTCGAGAACCCACTACCAACCAGGATACATGATGGTCAGTCACTCCACCCCCGCTCCATCCCTTCCTCACCGACTCTCCTCGCAGTCTGCCCAACAACATAATGTACACGCACCCCAAAACGCCCAGCATACAGACGAGATACCCACCGTGCAAACTAAAGCAAAAATGAACCTCGCCCTTTCTCGTGGTGGCGCCTCCCTCTTTGGGGCCGATTCCATGTTCGAGAGCTCTTCAACGTTAGCCCTGTCCTTCCCCCGTGTCGACTACCATTGAACATTTTATTCATGCAGACAACGACAGGCTTTCGCAGACACAGATGCACCTCCCACAACTTCCATCAATGACGTGTTTCGGGAGTCACCCTTTGGCACATCGGAGAGGGCGTTACCAAGAGTGTGTCATAGAATTCTACACCGTTCATAGCCTAAGACTAACCCGCGCTTTTATCAGGCATTCTCTCTGGACGGTCCTTCCTTCTCATCACCAGCCCGCCCATCCCGTACAGACGCAATACCTTCCACAACCCCAATCAGTTACGTGATCGTGTTCGGATACCCCCCCGACAAGTACTCCGTGACTGTCGAATACTTCAAATCTCTCGGAGCAGCCACAGAACCTGAACCCAACACAGAGATCGTCAATTGCTTTCGAATTGGGTTTAGAGATCCTGGAGAAGCAGCACGTATCGTTCGAAGGAACGGCGAGGTTCTGGGTGGAAGCTGGATGATCGGTGTCAAGTGGGCTGTATGTTACCTGTCTCTTTTCGAACATTCTGGTTTCAACTATCTTCTTTTCTTAGGACTCGGCAGCAGCAGCGGCAGATCTTGGATCGTCTCTGCGGGCACCCGAGCTTGTAACGTCGACGACATCGTCTCAAAACCATTTGCATCCATCTGCAATGGCTATCGATAGCCCTGCAACCGTGGTGGGTACGCCAATTAAGCTTGCACCATCTGTCGCCGCTTTTCGTAAGGGACACGCGCCGGCCGCTGCCTCTCCTGCACAAAGGATAACGCCTATGTTGACGGCACCATCCCAGGGACCAGGCCCCAATAAGAGCATGCTTGGGCAGGTAACAGACTTGTTCTTTGGATGGTAGGTTATAGTACGATGGACTGCTGCTTCTTTGGGTGTTGTGGCAGAGGGCAAAATTATCATGACAGATAACACGTTTGTCTCTCTGCAATCTCTGAGGGCATCAAAAGGTCTTATAATTCCTCTGACACCCACTAACCGCGATTTGTGGGTCGTGCATGCACGGTTCTCAGCAGTGAACGAAACGCCTGGGAGGGCGTGTGGTCTTCACTTGCACACGTGACGTATTCAGTTAAAACGGCCAGCGTATCCTTGTCAACACCGGAAATCATGGCGACCGATGTCGTGCAACACTCCAGCACCAGAAGCTCGCCCCCAAGTTGTGAACCCGATGCAGTTTACAGTGCGCTGTGTCAGATACGAAGACATACATAGCACGAAGCCTATGAAGGGAGAGCGGAGAGAAGACACGTACAGTGGATCCCGAGCGAATATCACGCAGCTTGTGATACTCAACCAAGTTGCTGTCTTCCCACTGGCTGAGATATCATGTGCCGGTCTCTAACACTGACGCGGAGGTGGAAGTTCAAGGGCTGAAAGAATACTCACTCGGAGTGAATATTTGATCGGGGGAAAACCTGGTACCCAAGCCGGAGGACACGAAAAATAAGCTACCAGTTTGACAGTGAAGATCGGGTAATAGGTATGCTCTCCAGCTCGTGCTCGTACTCGACTTCTACCCTCGGTCCATCTGTGAGGCGGTTCAGTGCGATCAGGCAAGCAAACGAACGGTTGAAAGAACGCACTCCTTGATTTCTCCAATTTCTTCCGGGGAGGTGCTTTCGTTGGTGCCTGTGCTCTTCGCTTGCCTAACACGACCTTTGATTTTGAATGCGAGTGATCTTTTGCACTATCGTCATCTTCCTCATCCGAGCCTTCGCTATCCTCCTCAGATAGTCCCTCGCCCTGTGGAACGTTCAGGGATGAAGACGGGTTAATACACAGTGATAGGACTCACCGCTATATCCTCCAGGTCGCTCAAGTCGCTCGACCCGGCTTCGTCCCCGCTTATATCACTGACAAACTCGCCTTCAAACTCCTCCTCCAACTCCTCCTCGTCTTCGTCCTCCCCGTCTGTCTCATCATATACCATGCCCAAGTCCTCCTCCCCTACCGCTTCCTTTTCTTTCCCTCCTTTCTCTCGGTCTAATATAGCCTGCCATACATTCTCGTTCACGTTCAGCGGTGCATCACCATAAGCTTTTGATTTCAGTCGTTCGATAAGCTCCTTCTCGATCGACTTTTCAAGATGTGCAGCGGAGAGGGCTTTACGCTCGCGCGTTACTTCTCTGCGATCGAGTTTCTTCTTCACTCCGACAAGCTTTGGCCTACGTCGATGCATCGTCAATGACAGTCCAAGATACCAAGGGCAAAAGAAGAAGGAAACGAACTCTTGCCGCAGCTTTATACGCCTCATTTTGATGAGGTATTGTGTGATCTTGGTCACACGTTGCTTGCATTTATGAATCGTGAAATTCGGCCAGTACACGAGTTCCTTGTCGATCTAAAGTGTCATCGGTGTTGTTTGGATTTCGATGGGCGTACTTGGACAACCAACGAGATGCTAGCTGCTCACCTGCTCGAGTGCTTTTGAGTAATTTTTGGAAAGCGGGATCTTCTCCCACATCTTGGCAGGTGTATGCGCGCGTTCGATCGTCTTGACGTAGAGATATAATGCGCCTAGAAATAGTACCACGACGCCAAATCGATACCGATGACACACGCAAGGCAGGACCAACAGCGGACTGCGTACCTTCGTGCTCACGCACAGTTGCGTACCGCGAGTTTGCGAGTGGACATGACTGTCTGCTGCAGAATCCAGTGACGTTGTACTCGTTGCGACAGAAATTCTGTGTGGCAGTCCTGGAAGGGGCGGTAGACGGTCAAGGTTTTGGGACATGGGTGGTTGTAGATCAGGAAGCGAACGGACTTTACTTTGTACGAGCAGAACTGGGTGTTAATCACGGACCATATCACGTCGTCGCTCTGCATGTTGGATGCTACGAGACTGCACTGGCCCTCTTTTCAGTTGTTCTGACTGGATGAGTCCCTCCCAAAATTGACGATGATATGAGCGATCACGTGACCAAGTGCTACCCCGATTTGATTCAATTCATGAATGGATCCTTTCACTGTTGCATTACATTTTCTCTGCGCGAGGTTCTGCTAAACCACGTCCAGACAGGAATGAGATTCCCGCCTTGCGTTGCACTTCCGTGCTGGTATACTAGGACCAACCGAATGGTTCATACCCTTGAGCGTCGTCGCCCACTGAATTATCGCTGTGGCAAAGCGAGAATCGAAGGACCGAATATCGCCTCGGTACATGATGCAAGATGGCCAGCGAAATCTCGTAGCATGCAGACTCCAGAGCGACGACATGATATCAATACCCGGTTCTGCTCGTACAAAAGAAGTCCGGTCGCTTTCTGATTTACAACCACCTGTGTCCCAAAGCCTTGATAGTTCCACCCGTTTCTTCAGAGTTACCACACTGAATTTCTGTCTCAACCAGTACAACGTCACTGGATTCTCCTCTCGCAAACTCGCGACGACTTCCCTCGTCGGACGGGAGTCCGGTCAAACTAACTATATGTTCGACTATTGGACGGTCTGCTCAGACTAGTGTCACCCGCTTCTCTCGTAGCCAACACACTGTCACCCGAGTCGCAGCACAATGATCTTTCAAGAACACGACTTTCCAGGGACACCTTGTTATACTTCAGCCCTGGCTGATAGACACTCTTTCATCCCCTCAAACGCTGGTTGTAGCGTATGTGGCAACTACCAAGTTACTTATTTAATTCATTCATTTACTACCACACCACAACGTATCCATCCATTCCATTACTCTTTTCTGTGCGGGGTTCTGCTAAACCAGGTCTACACAGGAACGAGATTCTTGCATCGCGCTGTACTTCGACGTTCGTATGTCATTTCATGCTCGGCCCTACTCTAGCGCCGTCGCCACCGAATTATTGATCTTACGTGCGGCAAGCTTTTGGGATATATAGAGCTCATCTTATTAAACCAAGAATCGAAGCACTCCACTCGTTCCTTCTCGAATATCGCTTTGGCAGTAAACGCGCCTGCAACGACATCGAGTCTATCCGCCTTGGGTCGCGCACCGCTGCTTCACTTGCAACTCCTCCAAAGTTCCTTCGATAACGAATCCTAACCTTGCGGCCGCCCAAGGCGATGACGAAATGGAATAAAAAGATCATCGTCGCACACTGTCAATGGTATTTTACACAGAGACATCAGTCCCAGAAATATGGTATTCAAGCCGGGCACAGGTGCAATTCGAAATGTAATGATCATTGGTTTTGATTACGGTCCGGTTTGACGGCGTATGGCTGGGATCGGAACTATGGTGAATCTCCCATACGCCATATCCAAGCACAGAGCAAGTCACCGACGTCCACAGCAACACGCGAGCATCAAGTGTGCGTTCCTTGAGTCTCACGAAGATCGCAAGGAATATGAAGACCGTTCCAAGATGGTGTGTGATTGCACAGCACAGGAGAACCAGCGGCCAGTAACTGTAGGGCGTGAAGTTGGCTGGAGGACATTGTTAGCGATCGACTTTGTGACACGCAGCAGATCTACTGACGGTTTCGCCGCAAGGCGGATAAGAAAGAGTCTGGTGGTATGAAGTTGTCGGGGTATGGACACCTCTCCCAAAGGACGCTCCTTGTCATTTGGTGGTACTTGGCGTCTTGCAGTCCGTGTCACATCACGTGTCTCTCCCTCATCAAGTGCAGTTTTTTTTTTCGTGAGGCGGCGTCAGATATCTCGATCATCCCAGCATACAGGAAAAGCAACCACAAACCCTACAGTAACTCTACGCCCTCCCTATTCACAAGCCCAGATGCATCACGTCCCCCACCCCCATGCCCACACTCGGCTACGTCACTCTCACTCGAACTTCACAGACGGTCTATACCAAGGCGAGGAAACACCCCAGGTAGCATCGGGCGCTGACAATGCAATGATGGCGTATAGTTCCCAGACAAGTACCTAAGTACGGCTCCCATCATTTGCTCCCCATGGACGTTTTCGAAACCTGGTGCAAAAGGACGTT